>MU224273.1:1423520-1436832 GCA_018584345.1 Thuja plicata
AAACCTTATCTAACTTAACTATAATGAATCTAGCTAGACCATATGTTTGGCCAAAATTAATTTTTAGTTAGAAATACTAAAATTCAGCTGTGTTGATAAGTTGTCCTAAAAGGTGACAAATTATTGTACTTTTACCCAATAGCAATTGTCTTATCCTTTTCAATAGATTTTATTCTTTCATCATTATAAGCCTTCATAACTGTCTCAAATTTTGCTCTTAGGATTTTGATATCTTCTTCCTTCTTTTCAACCACTTTCATGCTAAATTTTTTGTTGATTCCAATGTGAGGCCAACTGCTTCTACCCTCTAAGTGTCTACAACTATTTTTAATAAGAGATTGCTTGTATCCTGAGCATAATCATCTCCATCAGTTCTTCTATTTTATTTTTTCTTTATTGACCACATCACCAATGATGCATGGTCCTCACTAAATTTAACACCAGTAGACACTCCACTAGTGTGCATTGGCTTGGTCTCCTTTCTAACAGCATAGAAAAAAATGGAATCATCACGATCCCATTGTGGTAGAATGAGAACTCCTTCTTTCTTCACCAATTCTCTGCCCTCCTCAGTAGTGACTTTATCAAACCTAGCTACCATTTCCTATTTTACTTCCTTTTCAATTTCATCTTTATCTCTATTAGGCTAATCATTTTGCCCCTTCTGACATATTTCTCTGAATTCATTAATATTAATTCACTGAAGGAATTGAATCAAAGCCCTTTCTTTGACAAATTGATCATCTGATAGGTATTCATCTCTAGCTTGCTTAGTGATAGGATCCAATTCTTTACCTGCAAACTCGACCATTGTTAAATCCATCTCCATATGTTTGGGAGCCTCTGGTATCTCCTCATACATTTCTAGAGATGTAACAAAGATATGTCTTGTATTTCCCATTTGCACTAACTGTCCATTAATTGTCTGTTCATCCATGTGCATGGGAGATTGGGAAGGGGAATAGATACCTTCTTGATGTTGTCCCTCTTCTCTTATCTTTTTCCTCTTAGGTGATGGCAATGCTTGTGTGTTAGAATCTAGGGGTTTCTTTACTCTTGAAGTATAAGTTACCTATGTCCTAGGTAATACCATATTGTATCCCCTTTTTTGCTGCAAAATATATTTCCCTAGTGGAATAATTCTTCCTTGTGTAGTTCTACTCAAAATAGCCCTAGCTTTTTCTTCTTCTCTTTCCATTACCTTTTTCTTTTTTTGGTCTAGGGCTTGCATGATGTCTTCAAACATATTCATCAAGGATTCTACCTTATTTTCCTAGGGAATGAATTATTTTACAGGATTATTTCCTCTATCAAAGTGGTGCACAAAATATAGTATTTTTTATACACTAACCACTTTTCCTTCTTGATCTCTTTCTCTTGCAAGTCATACTCATTTCCAATTATATCTTAAGGAAAATTGTACTGATGCTCTAAGGCTAAAAATTTTGTTCTTTTTATGAACATTTCACTAATGAATCCATCATTATCAACACATCTTACCACTAATGTTGTCATCTAGTAAGGTTCCAAAAATTTATGCAATTCTGTCCATCCTCCTTTAGTGATAATAAACTGGTATACTATTGTGATGGTAGGGAAGATGCTACCCTTCATTTTCCAGTCAATGCTTCCTCTTAAAACCCACCTATTTGTCTCAGTATTTCTACCAGGCCTATCTTGAGTAGAACCCTATATGGGAGAACATTTGGAGTTCCTCTGAAACCGTAAACACTAATGACTATTAAGAAAGGATATAGAATGAAGTCACCCCAATTATGAACAATCTAAAAATATTTAACATACTCCATTGGTCTCAAAAGTCTTAACAAATCTTTGTGAATTCTTGGTTTATCTGTGCATAACAGTGCTCTGAACCTAGAGGCAAAACATCTATCAAAATTGATAAAACTAGCATCTTTCCTATCCCAAGAAAAATTTGTACTCCATAACTAAATGGGCATCTCTTTATCATCTTGAAAACTCATAAGATTCATTTCTTGCTTAGAATAGTCAACCTTTTTGTACAAGACCATGTAAATTAGCATGGAGTACCATCCAAATGACCTAACTATTTTTTCCTCTTTTATGCCCACTAGACCTTGGTGAATCAGATTAGCTATATGAGTAGCAAAATCAAAAGCAACATACAAATGTGGATGTAAAATTTGTATCATCATGCACATGTAAGGGATTGGCATGACTGTTTCTTCATCTTCCCCAAATATATAACATAGGGCACTGTATATTCCTTTTGCCTTTGCAGTGAAATAGTCCAGTTTGAATGGTTCTGGTATGTTGGGACCTACCACAATCAAACCCCCAATCTTGCCAAAATATTCTAACAGAGGCCCAGTCCTGAGGTAATTTTTTTGGGCTTTATACTCTTCTTTGAAATATTCAAAATCAATATTATCTATTTGAATAGTGAGGTCATTTAAATAAAACACCTCTCTTAACAAATTCATGTTAAAGCTGATTAGTACATTTCCATTTGTATCCCTCAAGACCCTAGAGACACTGTCATAGTTTTTTGCAATTAACATCAATAAATCTGTGTCCATGAACACCCCAAGAATTATCAACTTTCCTACATCATATTGTCATATGTTACTATCTGGAGAAGAAGCATTCCTCTGGCTGAAGGCAATTCTAAATAAACACAGACCACTTATGCTAGTTTTGGCATCTCTAGCCCATCTACCCCTATCATACAAACCCTACCCAATTTTTAAATGAGCATTTGTGGGAACTAACTGTTTAATTTTAGTGGATTTATTGGTGGATTCATTCAACTATCGTAAGAGATAATCACACACATTCTTTTCCTTCTAATCAATTTTACCAGAGAACTCTACTCTAGGAGCCATTTTGAACTACAATTTTTAATCAACAATACAAACTTTATAAAATATATTTTCCTCTCGGAACTCCAAACCCTACTGCAATTATGATTTACAAAGCCCATAAATATAGTCACATAATACCTTACCTATTCTGCAAAGTGCAACACAACCTAAAAATAATGCAACTCTTAGCTCTCCTTCAATTACTTCGACAGTTATGGCACTTGCAAACTCGAATGGTGAATCATATACGCAATCTTGTCAACTCTTTGTATTGAATTCCATCTGAGAAGGCCACATGTTCTGTCATCAATTCACCCAATTCAAACTTTTTGCGTCTCAACAGTTCTCTGAAACCATTTTTAATGTTTATCAAAAATTTAAATTGTTGGCAAGTTGAATTTACTAAGATTATATGACTAGTTTTGTGTTGTCATTATGGCAACAAAGTAATATGAAGTTTTGATAGTCAGTTCATAAACTTTGAAGATCAGAATTTGGCTAAGTATAGAAGACAGTGTAGACAGAGATATACTTGTTGATAAGAGCACCAGCGCACATGCACATGAAATCATCATGATCTACGACTTCATATTTAAGCTTTTGGATACAACATTATACTAAGTCTACACATGCATGATCAGATATGTCTGTATGATGAAGTTACAAGAAATCTAAGTGTCACAAGCAGTTCAGCAGAACAGAGCATGGAGTCGACTATAGATCTTGATTAGCGCATATTGATTTATTTTTTTATGGATATGCGCCTACTTTAATATATTTTTAATGATGTTATTATGACTCATGTAAACATGCTTAAGCTAATTAACTTGGAAGCATTGTGTATGTTGATTTTAGGCTGACTAAAGTCTTATTTTTAGGTCGCATCTATTAAGTATGTATATATACTTAACATGTATTTTGTATTAGTATGTTGAATGGTGGAAAAGAGAATGATTGTAAGAAAGATAACAGTAAAAAAAGAATAATCAGTATGAAATAAAGCTCTACCAATGATTAGAGTTTTAGCGCACAAAAGGAACTGATCAGACAAGTAGTGTCATAACAGTAGTTCAACTTTCAGATATTATGAGTATCTGTTATCTGTAACACCCCAAAATTGGCACCTAATAATCCTAATCAATTTTGGTGCATTCCTTCAACTTTCTCATCTTTGAAGTCCTATTGTACTAGGCAAATTCTTCTCCTTATTGACTTTAATTGGCTGAGTTTCAAATGCAGAAAACCCAAATTTGCATAAATCTGACATTATATTTAATTCCTAAATTCTCAGAGTTTATTAGCTAAAAAATCCCTATGATTAATTGATTTAATCCTAAAGTCTTAAGTGCTTTTAATTAAATCATTTCCACCCCCTTTAGCTAATATACATAAAAGGAATTGAAAGGTTATTTAATTATTGGATGAATTATCCTCAAAAAGGAATTCCATAATTCCATGTGAAAGGACACTCATGTGGCAATAATTCACCCTTTTATTTAAATAATCTTTGCATTTTTGTCTTAAAAGAGAATGAAGAGACAACTATTTCTTTTCAAGAAACTCTTCACTCTCTTTCCATGGTTTTCTATAAATTGGATCTCATTTTCTTCATTTGGGAGGATGATTTTTGAGAGCAGCAAATCTATAGTCAATTTGCATTTAATTTCTTTCATGCTTTTAAGCTTAAATTTGCATAATTAGGCTAATTTTCAATTGGAATTGAAGATATATGCTTTCATTCATGGTTTATCTATATGTCTAACATTTTAATTTGATCCTTACAAGCTTTCTAGATTAATGCAATTCCTTTTTATAGTTTAAATGCAATTTCCATTCTAGATTAAAAACATTTGAATTCTAGATTAAGAGCATTTGGTTTTCATTGAGTAATTGCAATTTGATTCCATAGACTAGTTTTAATTCATTCTTAGATTAATTGCAATTCACTTTCTTAGATTAATTGCATCTCTTTTCATAGAGTAGTTGCAATTTCAATTTCATAGAGTAATGGAAATTTCATATTTTCTCACATTCTAGAAATCCTCCATGTTAGCAATGGTCAGGTTGTTGGCTCTCGTTCTGAGGGTAAAATCAATATCCATAACTAATTAGGAGGTAGCAAGTCATTTTAATTGAATTTGCAGGATAAACAATTGATGTTTATCTTTGTAAATTGAACAATTAAGTAAAGACTATGTTGTGTTTGTGCATGATTTAGAGGTCACATTCAAGCACACACATTTTGGCGCCCACCATGGGGTAGAAAAAATGATTTTTGGCCTCATTTTTGAACTTCTTGACTGTGTTTTTTGAGCTCTGTCGTACGTCTGTACAACACTGGTATGGAGTCTCACGCAAAGTTTTGCGGCAAGTCGCACAAAGTTTTTTTCTCATTAACACTCTCTCGCATGAGAAATTAGAAAGCTCATGTGCGTCGAAGTACTTTCTCGCGTGCGTCAAATAACTTTCTTGCGCGAACTTTGACAGACAAACATTTAAAATTCAGAATTTTTAATCTACTATTTCTCTGTTCTGACATTTGTTTCTGCTCTAATTTTTCTATTTCTAGTTTTCTTCTACAGCATAACAGTGGTTTCCAGGTTCTCTTGCCAAAGATCAAAACTTTCTAACGGTTTACTTGCAGGACGATAGTCAAAGGCATAATTAAAATGTCATGTTTGTTTACTATTTTTCATTCACATAGTCTAAATAGAGCTTTGTTAAAATTTCGTAAGGATCCAAATAGAAAAGTAGGGTAATAGGTTCTTCATTACATGGAAGTGATGCCCATGGATGAAACCGAGACCCAGATGATGCTAGCATGATGGATACTTGGGGAAGCAAAGCAAGATAGTGAATCTTTAGCACTTCTACTTGTTAGGGGATTATGCTCTTCTCTCGTTGAGAGAATTAGAAACCCAAAGACTTGTGGACTTGGAGGAGTGAAACTATCTCAGTGATGAATATGCTTGATGTGTTTGGGTGAGGTGCAAAGGTAGAGAAGTATGCTCTTCTCTCATTGAGAGAATCAAAAAATTAAACCCTTGAATCTGAACCAAGTTGAGTCACCTTTAGAGGGCCCGCCAGAAGTTGAACCTCCGGGAACAACCCAAGTGAGTACACACCTTTCACTGATGATTCCACCTCACTCTAATAAAGTCTGCTTTGTTGTAGTCTAAAGACTCCAAAGCCATAGTAAATTTTTTCTCATTGATTTCGACTATCATCATGAGAAAGCCTTGTTTGTCATACTGAGCGGCGCCGCTCCCAGCCTTGCTTGCAAGGGTGTGTGACTCACAAGTGTTGGTGTGGCTACGAGGCCCTAGCTCTGTATTAGAGGCACCGGAGGTTATTGTGAACAAAATCCTATTAAATACTCTTTTAGTTAGATGCCTACCCAGTTCACCTCCGAAAGGAGACATAATCTGTGCGCAGGGAGAGGGAAGAATCTCTCCCCTAGATTCTTGACATAGGTATGCACCTGGATGTTTGAATTGGTATATGACACTGGCCCCTATTTAAGGGTAACCTTCAAACATATATACTTAGTCCTTGGAAACACCAAAAATAGGGGCGCTCTTTCAAGTGTGACACTACTGTGTGAGGCACACGTATACACATAAGACAACAGGGAACATATTTTGTCTTGTCAACAAATTTTCTTTGTAGGGATAATTGAGTGTTTGTTCTTGAGCCTTAAACTGTCTGTACTATCATCAAACAAAGACTCCCATGTTTCTACCAAGTTTCTTTGTCCTTGGTGGAATTGTTTACGACTACTGTTTGCATCACTACTTGATTAAAACTTCATGTTTTTAAACGAGTGCTTGTCACCTTGAAACAGAGATTGCTAATTTGTATCATCTCAAAACTATCCTAAGCCTGGAAATCTTGTTAGAGAACAGTTCCCACTATGTCTCAAAATCTGGTCTTATCTTGAAAACTGAGTTTGTGTATCTTCCTTATCGGCCTCTTGTCTGGGATTTGATTGTTTATTCCCTCGTTGTCTACAGACTGAAACTAGTTGTTTTGAGTTGTAAACTGATTGATTCATACTTGAACTTGTCTTTTCTCTTTGTCTCCATCCTATTTTCTTGTGTTTTGTACCTTGCAACATGATAGTCATATCTCCGCTGTTCTAGCCATACCTCCGACGATTCATGTTGGGTGCATCTCACACCTTGGCTGTTCTAGCCTATTACCCCCTTTTTTTTTTGATACCTTTAGAGATAGAGTTCTAATTTAGATCTTAAGTTTCCTCTTGTATCAGCTTCATCTATGCCTGTTATGACTAGGAGTGGTAGTATTTTTCCTATACGCGGTTCTGGAGTAGGTAGAGGTAAACCTCGCAATCAAGGAAAAGGTCATAATGAACCTGTTATTCAAGTGGATAATCAAGAGGGATCATCAAGTTCCTCTTCCCCATTCAGTGCAGACATGATTCCAAATCCAAAGCCAGTTATTTAGTTTTGTTCTAATCTATTGTTTCAAGATCAACGTAATCCATTTCTCTCAAACCAACAAGGCTATAAGAAGTCATCTATTTGGGTCGATCCTATTAATGACCCTCGCTGCCTTAGTGATCCGTTCCAACATTTCAATCCTTTTGATTCGCTGAAGAGCACATCGGCTACGAGTCCTCACTCTCATACTGAAGGAGTGCATACAGAACAATCTCACATTAACAACATGCCATCTCCTTTCAATTACACACAAGGTCATCACCAATCTCAACATGAACAAGGTCAAGAGCAACACCAGGGTCAAGATCAGACTCAGAGCATTTATGAAATTCTTGGCAATGAAGATGACCCCATTACTTAAAATGATATAGATGTAGCAAAGTTTAATAAAGCTCTTATTAAAATGATGGAGATACTCCTTGCGGAAGACAAAGAAAAATACTTTCTAGATTTAGCGAATCAAGGAGTCAAATTACCCGCAAACTTCCAATTGGAAACGCTTGTCACTAAAGAAGAGGAAACTGAAACCTCCAAGTTGCATAAGATAATCCAAGACATGCAAGGTCAAATCAGCAAACTTATGAAAGATAAGGACAAACCTACACAACAATTCACAATGGAAAGTATATGTCCTTTTCCATTTCATAGGAGCATTGTTATGCCACCTTTTCCTAAAGGTGTAGAACTCCCAAAATACGACAAATATCTAGGTACCACTGATCCCCAAGATCATTTAAGAGAATTTGGTGCCTTCTCGATGGAGTTTATACATGATCAAATGTATTTGATGCAGATTTTTCCTTGAAGTTTGGGTGGACCCGCTATGGAATGGTTCTCACGATTTCCCACAGGCATCAAATCTTTTGACGATATTTCTAATCTTTTTATGCAACATTACTCTCACAATATTCAACATCCTGTCAATATAAGGGATCTTTGAAACCTTAAGCAGAAACAAGGGGAACAATTCTTGATGTTTCTCCAGAGATGGAGACAACTTTGCACAAAGTACCCTCACAAAATACCTAAGTCTAAGAAACTTGATATATTCTTGGATAATCTCACCCCTGACTTCGGGTATCAAGTCCAACTTCAAGGTCCCCTTAACTTTGATAGTATGATAAAACATGCTATGAGAATAGAAGCATTCATGGTTAAAAAAGGTGAATTGACCTTGTATAAAGATAACAAGCAAAATCCCTCATCTTCCAACAAAGACAAAGGGAAATTTTCCAACAAAAATAGAGATGTTGTGAATGATGGAGTGGTCGATAACGTGAATTCAACTTCTTCAAAACTGGTCTTTAATCTCACCTCGGGTATACAAGTGACCAAAGCTATCAAAAAGGCTACAACCAATGCTCAATAGCCTTCTAAATTTTCTGTCAACAAACCTTGGGTAGCGCGTCCCAAGTGTGAATTTACCTCTCTGGGAGAACTGCTTGATGTGGTTTTCAAAACTTTGGTGCAAAATCAGATCCTTGCCCCTTAGGAGAAATGTCTGTACGATCTACAACCAAGACTTCATTGGTGGAATGAGAATGTTTAGTGTGATTACCATCAAAACAAAGGTCACAAGACTACTACTTGTCTCCAATTATGACATAAAGTTCAAAATTTGATCGATAACTAGGTTATCATTGTAGAGAATCATAATAAGAATTCAGATCATCAAGCATTCAAAGATCCCTTTCCTCATCATGAGAAAGGTGAATCCTCCAATGCTCAAAATAATAATGCCAAAGTTAATTACGCAAATACCACTTACGATAATGTGATCAACATGATTGAACCAGTGGAAGTGGAATAATGCAATATGTTTACTAGCAAGGGAAGTGGGAATGTTTCTAAACCCAAAACCCCATTTGTCTTGAGAGGCCCTAGGTCTCAATTATCTAAATTTGAAACATCTCAAGATTGTGCGAACGTTGTTACTAGGTCTAACACTAAAATCTCTATCAATGGTCCTAACCCTCCTGCTACTACATCCACACCCAAAAAAACTATGGATAAGACTATTGTTGGTTCTACCAACAATACCATGAAGATGGTCCCTACACCTCCTGCTGCTGGTTATAACATTCTTGACCAGCTTCAAAGGACCAATGCTCAGATAACTATTTTTGAGCTATTGAAAATCTTGCCAACTCATAGGCAGATTCTGGACAAAGCTCTCACTGAAGCTAATGTCCCCAAAGATATCAACTTGGATCAGTTTCAATCCATGGTGGGTCATTTGACCTCACCGCATTATTTATCCTTCTCTGAAGAAGATGATCACTCAAATAGTCACCCGCACAATGCTCCCCTGCACATAGATGTCATGATCAAAAAATAACTAGTCCGCTGTGTGCTCATTGATAATGGTGTTGGTCTTAATATTTGCTCCACTCATTTTCTTTCTCAACTAGGTTATGGCAAGGATCACATAGATTCCCATAAGAGAATTACCATAAAAGCTTATGATGAGGAATAGAGAACATCTAAAGGTCTAGTTGTGCTACCCATTTGGGTCAGCCCAGTTGAAAGAGACGTCATATGTCAGGTGCTAGACCTTCCTCTTGTGTATAATATTCTGCTAGGAAGACTGTGGATCCACGAGATGCAAGTGGTTTCTTCTACATACCATTAGTGTATCGAGTTTTCTTTTCAAGGTGCAGAGGTGACCATTCCCACTAGCAAGGGTTCCTCTTGTAATGCTCTCACTCAATCAGCTAATAGTCTTGTTCCAAATAATAGAGAATACACAAAACTCTATGATGCCAAGCTCAAAGACATGGAACAAACATTAAAAATCATAGACATAGGCATGGGGGGATATCAAATGGAACCCATGCTGTCATTAGCATCTCTACCCCAATCTCCTCAATCTTATGGGAGACCTTCTAAACACAACAAATATTTCGCTACTCCTAAGATAGTTTACGAGGGTACATTTGTACAGTCTAATGCACCATTGGAAGATGAAGATGAGGAAAGAGCTATCAAGGCTTGGCTTTGTGAAGGAAAGAACACAGCTGAAAAAACTGCCCTGACTCATGAATTAAATCCTAATAGTGAGGGTCTTAATATTATGAAACATTTTGGGTACAAAGGAAGTGGCCTGATAGGTGTGAATGGTAATGGGTTAGTGGAACCTATCCAAGCTATAGGTCAAAAGAAAAAAGACACCACTGGTTTATGTTTTAAAAAGGTCCCATTTTATCTAGGGATCAATAAATTTGTGCCCAAAGTAGAGCATACACTAGAACCTGAAGGCACAACTGCAGTCGACACTATACAAGATAGCTCGGATGAGGATTGTTTTCCTTAGCCCATCCCTCCTAATCTAGCAACATTCTTTGTTGAGCTAGATAAGTTTGTGCCATGTACCTATACAGCTGAAACTGATAGTGATTCTAATCAAACCACTCCATTTGAGACACTAACTTTTGAGCAATGGAAAGACTTAGAAGATCCTAACTTCAAAGGAGAATAGTACATACCACCACAATTTAAAGAACGGTTGGCACAAGAGCAAGCTAGTATTGCAAGAACTCAAAAACCTTCATGGTGCAAGCACCCAAGTTAGAGTTCAGATACAGACTCTCATGAGTATATGTTTGATAGTTTGTCAATAGGATCTTATGAAAGACTTCTCGACATAAGTGAGGGGTCTAGTGAAAATTCTAATGAGTCTGAGTCTATAGGTGTTAAAATTTCTTCTACTTCAGTCATTAGGGATAAAAAGGATTCAAATACACCTTTGGACGAGATTGGTTTAGTTCTCAGCTTGCTAGTTAATGCTTTTGATGACCATACTGTGAACACACTTGAACCTATCATGTCTCTTTCCCTCCAACATCCTGAATTAATAGACTAGAATTCCCCTTCTTCATCTAGTGAAGTCCTTACATTCCAGAATGATTACACTTTAGCCAAATACCTTCATGCTATTGAGACCGTAATGTCCTCCACTAGTGAAGAAAGTGTCAACATGACCGAGGCTGACATCAAGTACCTTAGTTGGAAAATTAAAACAAGAAAAAATAAGAACTATGATGGTGAAAACCACGTTGTGGCAATATCAGAGCCAAAAAAAGTAAAAAGAAAAGACATATCTGAAGGTGAAAACCTCTCTGAGGTGCCTGAGGATGAGGTACTTGATGCACTTTTGAGTCACTTCTAGGAATGCTCATCAATGTTAATTGAACCAACTCAGCCAATAAATCTGGGAACAGAAGAGCATCCACATATCATTCATGTGGCCAAGTCATTATCTACAGAAGAACTTAAGGAATTTACAGAATTTTTCCAAGAGAAAAAGATAAATTTTGCATGGACGTATTCTGACCTACCAGATGTGGATCCTGATATCATTATGCATCACTTATCAATAGCTCTAGGTGTGAAACATATCAAGCAAAAACTTAGAAAGATGCATCCGCATGTAGCTTTATTGATCAAGGTAGAATTGGAAAAACTTCTGAAAGCTAGGTTCATCCGAGCGATTGATTATGTAGAGTAGATTTATAATATAGTCCCAGTGACTAAACATGACAAATCTATTAGGGTCTGCACATACTTTAGAGATTTAAATCTAGCATGTCCTAAAGATGATTTTCCACTTCTTAACATTGACATGATCGTAGATATGACTGCGGGATATGAGATGTATTCATTAATGGATGACTTCTCTGGCTATAATCAGATCAAAATTTTGCTAGAGGATGAAGAGAAAACCACTTTTATGTGTGCATGGGGTACATTCTATTGGAATGTTATGCCCTTTGGTTTAAAGAATGCTGGGGCTACTTATCAAAGAGTTGTTACTACAATATTCCGTCACATGATGCATAGGACAATGGAGGACGACGTGGATGACACACTTTCCAAAAGTATGGATAGAAAGACATATCTCACTATTCTAGGTCCTATACTACATCATATGGAGAAATTTAGGTTGCATCTAAACCCTAAGAAATGTGCATTTGGGGTTACTTCAGGAAAATTACTTGCCTACATCATCTCGGCAAAAGGAATTAAGGTGGATCCAGAAAAGGTACAAGCTATAATGGAAATTCTACCACCCCATAATATCAAACAAATCAGAGGTCTCCAAGGTCAGCTCCAATCTATAAGGTGGTTCATCTCGCAATTAGCTAACAAGTCACAAACTTTCACCAAAACTCTGCATAAAGGTGTGACTTATGACTACAACAAAGAGTGTGAACAAGGATTTCAATAGATTAAACAATATTTAGCCAATCCACCCATACTGATGCCTCCCATTCAGGGGAAGCCTTTGATCTTATATATCTCAGCAACAAAAACATCCTTGGGTGATCTCTTGGCCTAAGAAGATCCAAATCATAAACAAAGAGCCATTTACTACATCAGTAGAACATTGGTCTCTTACGAAATGAATTATTCAGTAATTGAGAAGGCTTGCTTAGCAGTAGTGTTTGCTTCCCAGAAGCTATGACACTACATGTTGGCTCACACTATGATTTTAATTGCAATGAGTGATCCATTGAAATACTTACTTAGTAAAGATACCCTCACAGGTAGACTAGCTAAATGGGTCATGCTCCTTAGTGAGTTTGATATTGTATATGTTGAGAGAAAAACTATCAAAGGACAAGCGATTGGAGATCAATTGGCTGAAGCACCTCTTATAGATCACCAACCATTAAAGATAGAATTCCCAGATGAGTCCATTATGCTTCTCACACATCAGACATGGACAATGTTCTTTGATGGTTCATTCACCCAACAAGGGTCAGGGGGTGGAATTTTGTTTATCATACCTTAGCGGTATTCCTTACCAAAGGAATACAAAATGATGTTTCCTTGTACCAATAACACCACTGAATATGAAGCTTTGATCAATGGACTCAAGATCACTATTGAATGGCGAGTGGATGAACTAAAAGTCTTTGGAGACTCACAACTGGTTATCAATCAAGTTAACAACACTTATCAAACCAAAGATGAAAAGTTGGTACCCTATAAAAAGATGGT
>MU224273.1:1436882-1447899 GCA_018584345.1 Thuja plicata
TGGAGACTCACAACTGGTTATCAATCAAGTTAACAACACTTATCAAACCAAAGATGAAAAGTTGGTACCCTATAAAAAGATGGTTGACAGCCTCAAGAATTACTTTGCACATGTCACTTTTCAGCAAGTTCCCCAGGCGGATAATAAAGAAGTTTATGCTATGGCTACTCTGGCCTCTATGTTAGAAATGCCAGAGAATGATTTCAGACATGAGTTCCTAGTGGAGACATTATGCTACCCTGCCTATGACTCTCCCGACTTCCAAATGGTATGTTCAGTAATTGGACATGATTTGTCTCACTACCACCACATCTATTGGAGTTGTATTGAGATGATGTAATGAGAGGGGAGGGGTGAATCAATACCTCTAAAACTTTTCTTGGTTAGCCCATTAACCCTTAGTCATCAGTTTGTAAAACAACTTATCTATTTGTTCATCTTTCTTTATGTATATGAAATCATATCATACAATCCATTTGATGTGTAACAGTAAAGGAAACATACATGAAATTTGATAACACATAACACAAGATATGATATCGCAAAAAACTCCTATTAAGGAAGTAAAAACTGCGGTGGGGATTGTTACCCACAAACTTCACTATCTACAGATAAGAAGAGCCGGTTAAGGATTACAATTTGGTCACTTCTGATGACCTACCCTGTTAGGAGTATTATAGTAGAGACCTATTAAGATCTACTTTGTTTGAAGCTTTCAACAAGACTGTTAAGTGTGCACTTTGTTAAGATATTTACAAAGGACGGTTAAGTCCACCTTCTACAAAAGGATTTTAGATGTGATGCACTTGTTAGAGTGCAACTACATAGGTCTTTGATTTGATGATAAATGCAATCTTCAATTTCTGATAACAGATCCTATAAAGGTCCAAAAATACTGTTAATCATCCTTTCATGATTGAGTATTACCTTTATCTACTCGTCGGTAGCTTCTGTGTGTTCTTGATAACTAATGTACTCTGTTACTGATCTTTGCATGAATTCTACCTTCTGCTCCTTAGATGCTCTTCATGGCTATCAATGATAAGAATTTATGTACTCACAATTGAGTATGAACATCTATTTATACTAGCTTAGGTTTAATTCTTGATTCATGCATTCACAAGTTAACTCTACATTCAAGATATACAACTTGATCTTGATCTTCAATTAGATATGCTTTTGATCCATTAGGATGCTTTAAAGCATTTACATAAAGCTTACATGACCATCTAAAAATGATTTAAAAAAAAATAAAACTCTATAAATAGAATTACATTTCTTTATCCGTTGTGTAAAACTCAGATCCACAATTTGTAGGTTCTTTGACTATCTGTTAGTTCTGATGGTCAGTTTTCTTGTCCGTCAGTGTTCCTTTCTTGAACTTGTCATCAGGTATGCCTTTTCTGTTTCTTTCAGGTTTGTTCTAAAAACTATGTCGTCGGTAATGCTATTGGTCACCCGTGATGCTTGGGGTCGCCGGTGATGCTTGTCACTTTTATACTTAGCATTTTCTCAAAATTCTTTGTTCTATCAGGTATGCTTGCATTTCACCGGTACTTCTTTTGGTCCACCGGTGATGCTTGTTGTTTGTCGGTAATGCATTCTGTCTATGTTTTTCTCTGAGTATACTAATGGAAAAATAATGTCATCAATATCCCCCTTTGACATTAGTATCAAAAACATGATATGTGCAACATACTTAGTGTATTTAGTATGTGCACCTGTGTATACTTCTACCTTAGTAATTTTAATGACTCCCCCTATGTATATGCTGGTAAGTGTAAGGATAAGTATATAACCTTTTGTCTTTTCCCTTTTTTTTTTATTGATATATGTATTGTACATACTATATACATTGCCTTTCCTCCTTTTTTTGATTCTAAGGACAAAGGTACTTACAACTTCTTAAAAAGGTGGGAATGTAAGGACTTGACTTCCTCCATCATTTTCTCCCATTTTTCTTTTAGCATTTCTAGAGCCAGTTTCTCTACTAAAATCCTTACATAGATATCATAGATGCTGTCTACTACAGACATCTCTGGGGTTTCTATAAGATTTCTAGCTTCTGAAATATGTTGCTGAAGTATTGTGAGCTTGGAGTTCTGTTATCTCACCTCTGAATTGGGTCTCAGCATCCCATATTTCCTGCCTTAGCCTATTTGCCTCAATGACTATGTCATGATGTGCTTTTATGCTATCTATATGTGAGGTTAGGCTTTGTGCACTCTTAGTGACATTTGCATCAATTTCTACAAGCTTGTCACTATTCTCCTTTGCAAATTTGTCAAGTGTGCACATCTTCTGAACTAAGGTTATTGCCTCAGCAATCATTGGCTCTAGTTCATCACTAAGTTCGGAGAGCTTGACCTTGTTCACTGCCACTTCTTGGCTTATCTTAACAATTAATTTGAATTGATATTTCTTCTCTACTTGTTCCTCCATTGCTTGGTCAGCTTCTATCCCTTGCTCTATTATAGCGTCGATAAGAACAATAATCTATTCCTTAACTGAAGTATTTTCATCAATTTTCACTTCAAGAACCAGTTGTTGTAGTATCTCCTTTGCCTTTTCAAGTGCCATGTTTTCTCTATGTTCTTTGATCATTTTCTTTTGTATGGCTTTCCACTGACAAAGTACTCCAAACTCTTGAATTTTGTCACTGTCCAAAGTGGTGATGTCCCAATTTGGTACTTCAATGAATTCATCAAGTGTGACCGCCAGTATGTCTTTCTTTACTACTTTCTTCTTCTTCTTCTTTGGCTAGTTGGTGGTGGCAGATTGATGTAATACCATCTGCAAAGCCTATGATTATGTAGATTTTGTTGCTGAGTGTAAATATGTTGAGGCATCCTTTTGTACCTGTTCTGTGATCACTAGCCATTTTTGTGAAGACGTCTCCTCATGATCCTTGGGTGTGTCAACAGATGAATCTTCCTTTTGTTTCATGTCCTCATAATTCTTTACTTCCTCACTCTTTCTTTTCTCTTCAATCTACTTGGATGTATTCTCTATCATTTTCTCTGCCTCTTGCTCTTTCTTTTCATTGGTGGCATCCTTCATTTCTATATCGGTATCCCTTGGAGTGTCTGATGCCCCTTTATTTTCATCTGTACCCATATCTTTGGGTATATCATCATCTTTCTTAGATGATTTGTCCTATCTGGACTGTATATCAATAACATCTATCAATATATTCATGTTAGTTGGCGTATTGACAGTTGCAGTGTCAATAGCCTTGTCCTATTCATCAGTCTTACCCTCTGCAATAGCATTGATGTCTTCATCTTTTTGGATCTCTGCTACAGGGTCTTTACCTATAATGGTGTTGACAATGTTGTCTAACCATGACTCATTTTTAATGTCCACATCTAAGTTACCCTTAATTGTTAGATCTTCTTTGGCAACTTCTTCATCCTCCAAGGTAATGTGGATGGGACTATTCAGTGCTTGATCATGTTGGCCATCTTCTGACCAATCTTCATCTATAAACATCTATTTGTTTTTGATCTGTGATCTACACTTCTTCATTTTCCAACTCAACTGTTGAGTTACCCGTCTTGTTGATTTCCCTTTCAGGACTTCTCTTTTCATTAGGATTAAGTATATCACTCCATATCTTGTGAGTGTCTTCTTCTAGCTCAATGAGTTTTTGTTTAAGAAATTTGTAAGCTCTCATCTTTGGTGAGAGTTTCTTTGTGTATTTCTCCATTACTTCATTGATTTCTTATTTTGAGGAATTAGGCATAAGAGAAACCAATACTCTTTCTCTAATTCTTTTCTCTTCATGAAGTGCATAAGTGAACCTTGAAGAAATCTTATTTAAGAGTTCTTGTGGAACATCTTGTGAATGGTATTGCATAGGAACATAATAATGTTTACACATTTTTTTAATTAGTGCATCTTCTATCTTATCTTGGTCTATTGTATTCCATTGTAACCATTTCTTAATTTTTGGATATCTAATAGATGCAGCTTCAGAAATAGACTTACATATGTCATCAATGCTATCAGATAGTGATGTAAGATTTGCCTTTTCCTTTGCTATTCTGACAACATCGGGTTCATCCATTGCTATATATTCTAGTTCTTCATCTATTTGAACATACTTTCTCTTCTTGGCAGGTGCCCTAGGTGGTGGTTTAACCTTTGTAGGTGCAGGTTTCCTTTTGTACACCTTGCCCTTTACCATAAGTGATGGACTAGTATTTTTAGCCGTTTGGCTTCTTGTTCTTGAATTTTTGGTTGGAGGAGGTGGTGAATCAGATTTATCTTCTTCTGATTCTTGTATCTCTTTTATTTCACCAATGGGAAGCTGTTCCTCAGTGTCTTCCTCCTTACTCTATTCTTCCTCCTTACCTTGTTCTTCATCTTCTCCATCAGAAGATATGTTCAAGTTCTTCTTTATTTTTTTCACCATTCTCTTAGACTGCTTTACAGCCTTTTTAACAACAAGTGTTGATTTTATTTTCTATTTGGCTTCCTCATATATGCCAAATCTTAGTTGTTTGTTGTCAATGGGTTCATTCAATAATGTCTTTATTGCTTCTTTTGCTAACCCAGTCCTGATCTCATAATCAAGTTTTTCTAGCCAAGATTTTCTTGGGACTACTGCTTGAATGTAGGTGAAGTCAGTATCCACCATAAAACAAATGTCATCTTTATTTTCCTCAATAAGACTTTTAGGAATTCTATTTCTTGCTTGTAGAAAATCCTTAATTTGCTTAAAGTACTCATGCATAATATTGTCAAAATCTGTGCCTAGAGTTTCAATGTATTCATTAATCTGCATGGTAATGGGTCTGGTGGTGTCCCATGTTACTTTTCCAATTGAAGGAAAGTACTCTTCAAAGTAGAAGAATAAGAACATTATGAGAGAACCGAACTTACATGTGTTCATCCTTGAGGACCTTATGGTGCACATGTTCTCTTCAAATTGATGCAATAGGATCTTTGCTAGATCCATCTTCTTCCCCAGTTTGATGATTTTTTAGGCTATGCTCATTGCTGTGCTAGAGATGTTGTTCATTCTGCTAGCTTGAAATATCTTATATCCAACCACGCAAGCACCAAATCTTAGCTCTGCGTTGGTGATAGTGTTTAATTTTAGTGCCCTCTTATCTGATTTAGCACCAGTTAATTTTTCCACTTCTGCAATAGAAGGATGTTTGTGAGCCTGAGGTTTGTTGGTTTTTGGATAGCCTGTTACTGCATGTATAACATCTTTTGTTATAGCCTTTGGCTTGTTCAACCACAAAGCATTGTTATGTACTCTTCTCAGAAAAATCTTGATCCACTTTGTTTTAAAAACCTTTGGGAAATGAAGTGCATTTATCAAACCTTTCACTTCTAATTGTTTATGCTCTTCTTTGAGCTTGCCACCATCATCACAAAGTGTCTTATAGGTGGTGTCTAGGTCTAGATCTCCTATTTTTGAGATCTTGTAGTGTATATAGGACCTAACGTCCTCGACCAATAAAACCCTAGCTGGGATTCGAGAGAATGCTCCAGAATCATCTAGTTGAGGCGCTATCTTAGGATGTAACTTATACTTTGGTTCAGCACATGCCCCTCTTTTAACAAGGTTAAATGGTTTCTTCTTGTCATCCTTAAGTTTCTCTACCCTAGATGTCGATGCCATCATTTTCAAGATTTTAGGGCTTTTTTGTAAATCAAAACAGTGCTTATCAGTGAGTAAATGAACTTATTGAATATCTGTGATATCCTTCAAATCTATGTGCTTAGTGAATGAATTCTGTTGGGTCGCTTCTCAAACTGCTCAAAATTGCTCTGCTGTGCTTGAAAATTGTGTGTGTGTGCGAAAATGAGCTTACCCGTCAGGATTTTATACCTTTTTGGTGCCCTAAGTTGTCATTAATGCGTACCAACTTCATCGGTTTATGAAGACTATCTCCATTAGTAAATCTATTAAAAACTTCTCTGGTGTCTTTTTAAAGCATTAGGGTAGCTTAGCGGTGTTGGAGACTTCATCGATGATCGTTGGTGATATTGTGACAACAACTTTTGTAGATTCAGTGTATACCGATACTTGTCGGGTTACACACAACTTGTGTAATGACCGATACATTTCAGTAAGTATTGCATGTCTTTTCTGTGTGTGTTCACCGATGCAGATTGTCCCCAATAACCGATGGTTGTTTTATAGTAGTTTATCAAGTAACAATATATTGCATCTTTATTCATGCCTATATAACAATATAAACTATGTGTAATGGAATTGATGCATAATAAAACAAGTGGTAATGTAGTTCCATACTTACGTGTGCAATCTAGTTAGATGTAGTGATGTCACTAGATCTAGTGGATGGAGTGTCACCATTTTCATTGCTTGTACTAACACCTTCAGTGTTTGTGGCTTTTACCCACATTTTGTTTCTCATTCTTTTGATGTCATCAATGGTGTTTCCATTGGGATGAGTATTTGTGTCTATCAATCGATCTTTGCAATCTTTTATCACATGTCCAACCTTATGATAGTGTAAACATGCCATACCTGGATTGCTCCATCCTCTTAACCTTCTGGTCCATTTTGTCATATAGTTGGCAGCAATATGACCAAACCTTCCACATGTTGTGCAATTTACCCATGTGTTATAGTCCCAAACATATGAGTTACCTTCTCTTGCTGGTTTGTAGCTTTTATCATTTTCCTTTGGAGTCCATGCTTTGTTATCCTTTTTCCAGCATTCCTCATGTGTATGCACATTCATCTTGCACGTAGGACAATACTTGTCCATATAGGTTTTTCTCTTTGGATTTATCACTTTGGATCTGCACTCATGTGCCTTGTGTCCTTTCTTTTGACATTTATAACAATTACCAATAAAAGTAGATTGTGCTTGAGAAATACCTTTCATTTTGCTTCTGCAGATGCTTGAGGTGTGGCCTGGTTTTCCACAGTGATTGCATGATAGCTTCTTGGATCTTGGATTTGTGAAAGCATTCCTCTTATCAAATTGATTTGAGGATTCTCCATTCTCACTGTACCCTAATCCTGTGTAGTTGTTGACTCTTCTTTGTCCATCAAGAAAATCATCCATCTGTTTGTTTCTATCTTCAGCCTTTTTGATCAGTTCATTGTGTTGAATCTGAACTCTGATTTCATGCTTTAGTTTTTCATTTTCTTCCCTTAGTTCACCAATGGTCTGTATTCTTTCTATGAGTTCTGTATTTAATTTGTTTGCTTTGTGACTCATAAGAATAATCTGATTGGTGACCTCATGGTGATGCTCAGTGAGTCTTTGAATCTCTGATTCTTTTTCTTGTAGCTTCTCTGTAATTTTCTTCCTGTCATCAATGGCTAATGTTATTTCATTTTCATCTTTCCTTGCATCATTCATAACATCAATCATTTTTACCATTTAAGTCTCTTGACCAATTTGTATCATTTTGATTTGATCTGTCAGATGTAGATTGATCTCTTGCATACTTGTAATTTCTTCAACTGATGCATCTAAAGCTTTGCTCAATGATGATTCTGTTGTTTCAAAATACTCTTGTATTTTCATTTCTTTGTAGTCTTTCTCATTCATCCTGGTTTCCATAATCTATCTTTCATCAAGAAGTTTTCTTAGCTTTATCTTTGCCTCCTTGTACTGCTCATAGTTTATTTGCATCTGTAACTGCTCATTCTCAATAGTCATATCCATTCTGAATTTATCCATTGCTCTGATCTTTGCTCTCAAGTCTTTAAGCTTTTTCAAGAGAGAGACTAGGCTCTGATACCAATTGTTGGAATTATATTGAGATGATGTACTGAGAGGGGAGGGGTGAATTAGTACCTCTAAAACTTTTCTTGGTTAGCCCATTAACCCTTAGTCATCAGTTTGTAAAACAACTTATCTATTTGTTCATCTTTCTTTATGTATATGAAATCATATCATACATTCCATTTGATGTGTAATAGTAAAGGAAACATACATGAAATTTGATAACACATAACATGAGATATGATATTGCAAAAAACTCCTGTTAAGGAAGTAAAAACCACGGTGGGGATTGTTACCCACAAACTTCACTATCTGCAGATAAGAAGAGCTGGTTAAGGCTTACAATTTGGTCACTTCTGATGGCCTACCCTATTAGGAGTATTATAGTAGAGACCTGTTAAGATCTACTTCATTTGAAGCTTTCAACAACACTGTTAAGTGTGCACTCTGTTAAGAGATTTACAAAGGATGGTTAAGTCCACCTTCTACAAAAGGATTTTCGATGTGATGCACTTATTAGAGTGCAACTAAATAGGTCTTTGATCTGATGATAAATGCAATCTTCAATTGATGATAATAGATCCTATAAAGCTCCAAAAATACTGTTAACCATCCTTTCATGATTGAGTATTACCTTTATCTACTCGTCAGTAGCCTTTGTGTGTTCTTGATAACTAATGTACTCTGTTACTGATCTTTGCATGAATTCTGCCTTCTACTCCTTAGATGCTCTTCATGGCTATCAATGATAAGAATTCATGTACTCATAATTGAGTATGAACATCTATTTATACCAGCTTAGGTTCAATTCTTGATTCATGCATTTGCAAGTTAACTCTAGATACAAGACATACAACTTGATCTTGATTTTCAGTTAGATATGATTTTGATCCGTTAGGATGCTTTAAAGCATTTACATAAAGCTTACATGACCATCTAAAAATGATTTAAAACAAAATAAAACTCTATAAATAGAATTACATTGCTTTATCCATTGTGTAAAACTCAGATCCACAATTTGTGGGTTCTTTGACTGTCTGTCAATTCTGATGGTTGGTTTTCTTGTCCGTCAGTGTTCCTTTCTCTAACTTGTCATCGGGTATGACTTTTCTATTTCTTTTGGGTTTATTCTAAAAATTGTGTCATCGATAATTCTAGTGGTCACTAGTGATGCTTGTCATCGTCGGTGATACTTGTGGTCATCGGTGATGCTTGGGGTCGCCGGTGATGCTTGTCACTTTTATACTTAGCATTTTCTCAAAATTCTTTGTTCTGTCAGGTATGCTTGCATTTCACCAATACTGCTTGTGGTCCACCGGTGATGCTTGCTATCTGCCGGTAATGCATTTTTTCTATGTTTTTCTCTGAGTATACTAATGGAAAAATAATGTCATCAACATCTACTCTTATCTCCATGACCAAACTATCCCTAACACCTATACTAGAAATCAAAAATGCCATCTAATTTGTAGTGCTTCATGGTACGTCATCATAGCAAACAACTTGTATATACGGGGTCTAGATGGTACCCTCCTTAGGTGTCTAGAACCTGATGAGTCTAAACATGCGTTAGAAGAGGAACATGAAGGCATTTGTGGTTCTCACTGAAATCGTCTGACACTGGCTCGTAAGATTATTAGAGCTGGTTATTATTGGCCTGATATGGAGAAGGAAGCTATGCAATTTTTTGCAATTAACATCAATAAATCTATGTCCATGAACACCCCAGGAACTATCAACTTTCCTAGATCATATTGTCATATGTTACTATCTAGGGAAGAAGCATTCCTCTGGCTAAAGGAAATTCTAAATAAACCCAGACCACTTATGCTAGTTTTGGCATCTCTAGCCCATCTACCCCTATCATACAAACCCTCCCCAATTTTTAAACGAGCATTTGTGGGCACTAACTGTTTGAGTTTAGTGGATTTATTGGTGGATTCATTCAACTATCGTAAGAGATAATCACACACATTCTTTTCCTTCTAATAAATTTTCCCAGAGAACTCTACTCTAGGAGCCATTTTTGAACTATGATTTTTAATCAACAATACAAACTTTATAAATATATTTTCTTCTCAGAATTCCAAACCCTACTGCAATTATGATTTGCAAAGCCCAAAAATTTAGTCACAAAATAACTTACCTATTCTACAAAGTGCAACAGAACCTAAAAATAATGCAACTCTTAGCTCTCCTTCAATTACTTCAACATTTATGGCACTTGCAAACTCGAATGGTGAATCATATACACAATCTTGTCAACTCTTTGTATTGAATTCCATCTGAGGTGGCCACACGTTCTATCATCAATTCACCTAATTCAAACTTTTTGCATCTCAACAGTTCTCTGAAACCATTTTTAACGTTTAGCAAAACTTTAAATTGTTTGCAAGTTGACTTTACTAAGATTATATGACTAGTTTTGTGTTGTCATTATGGAAACAAAGTAATATGAAGTTTTGATAGTCAATTCATAAACTTTGAAGATCAGAATTTGGCTAAGTATAGAAGACAGTGCAGATAGAGATATACTTGTTGATAAGGGCACCAGCGCACATGCGAATGAAATCATCATGATCTATGTCTTCATATTTAAGCTTTTGGATACAACATTATACTAAGTCTATACACGCATGATCAGATATGTCCGTATGATGAAGTTATAGGAAATCTAAGTGTCACAAGCAGTTCAGCAGAACAAAGCATGGAGTCGACTACAGATCTTGATTAGTGCATATTAATTTATTTTTTTATGTATATGCGCCTACTTTAATATATTTTTAATGATGTTATTATGACTCATGTAAACACACTTAAGCTAATTAACTTGGAAGCGTTGTGTATGTTGATTTTGGGCCGACTAAAGTCTTATGTTTAGGTTGCATCTATCAAGTATGTATATATACTTAACATGTATTTTGCATTAGTATGTTGAATGCTGGAAAGAGAATGATTGTAAGAAAGATAGCAGTAAAAAAAGAATAATCAATATGAAATAAAGCTCTACCAGTGATTAGAGTTTTAGCACACAAAAGGAATTGATCAGACAAGCAGTGTCATAAAAACAGTTCAACTTTCAGATATTACGAGTATCTGTTATCTGTAACACCCCAAAATTGGCACCTAATAATCCTAATCAATTTTGGTGCATTCCTTCAACTTTCTCATCTTCAAAGTCCTATTGTACTAGGCAAATTCTTCTCCTTATTGACTTTAATTGACTGAGTTTCAAATGCAGAAAACCCAAATTTGCATAAATCTGACATTATATTTAATTCCTAAATTCT
>MU224273.1:1447978-1464398 GCA_018584345.1 Thuja plicata
TCTTAAGTGCTTTTAATTAAATCAATTTCACCCCCTTTAGCTAATATACATAAAAGGAATTGAAAGGTTATTTAATTATTGGATGAATTATCCTCAAAAAGGAATTCCATAATTCCATGTGAAAGGATACTCATGTGGCAATAATTTACCCTTTTATTTAAATAATCTTTGCATTTTTGTCTCAAAAGAGAATGAAGAGACAACTGTTTCTTTTCAAGAAACTCATCACTCTCTTTCCATGGTTTTCTATAAATTGGACCTCATTTTCTTCATTTGGGAGGATGATTTTTGAGAGCATCAAATCTATAGTCAATTTGCATTTAATTTCTTTCATCCTTTTAAGCTTAAATTTGCATAATTAGGCTAATTTTCAATTGGAATTGAAGATATACGCTTTCATTTATGATTCATCTATATGTCTAACATTTCAATTTGATCCTTACAAGCTTTCTAGATTAATGCAATTCCTTTTTCTAGTTTAAATGCAATTTCCATTCTAGATTAAAAGCATTTGAATTCTAGATTAAGAGCATTTGGTTTTCATAGAGTAATTGCAATTTGATTCTATAGACTAGTTGTAATTCATGCTTAGATTAATAGTAATTCACTTTCTTAGATTAATTGCATCTCTTTTCATAGAGTAGTTGCAATTTCAATTTCATAGAGTAATGGTAATTTCATATTTTCTCACATTCTAGAAATCCTCCATGTTAGCAATGGTCAGGTTGTTGGCTCTCGTTCTGAGGGTAAAATCAACATCCACAACTAATTAGGAGGTAGCAAGTCATTTTAATTGAATTTGCAGGATAAACAAGTCATATTTATCTTTGTAAATTGAACAATTAAGTAAAGACTATGCTATGTTTGTGCATGATTTAGAAGTCACATTGAAGCACACACATTTTGGCACCCACCGTGGAGCAGAAAAAATGATTTCAGGCCTCATTTTTGAACTTCTTGACGATGTTTTTTGAGCTCTATCGTACGTCCGTATAGCACTGGTATGGAGTCTTGCACGAAGTTTTGTGTCGAGCAGGGTGAAGTTTTTCTCTTAGTAGCACTCTCACGCGTGAGAAAACAAAAAGCTCACACCCATCGAAGTACTTTCTCGCACGCGTTGAAGCACTTTCTCACGCGAACTTTGACAGACAAACATTTAAAATTTAGAATTTTTAATCTGCTGTTTCTCTATTCTGACATCTATATCTGCTCTGATTTTTCTGTTTCTAGTTTTCTGCTGTAGCATAATAGTGGTTTGCAGGTTCGCTTTCCAACGATCAAAACTTTCCAACGGTTTACTTGCAGGACGATAGTCAAAGGCATAATTAAAACGTCATGTTTGTTTAGTATTTTTCATTCACATAGTCTAAATAGGGCTTTGTTAACATTTTGTAAGGATCCAAATAGCAAAGTAGGGTAATAGGCTCTTCATTACATGGAAGTGATGCCCATGGATGAAACCAAGACCTAGATGTTGCTAGAATGACGGATACTTGGGGAAGCAAAGCAAGATAGAAAATATTTAGCACTTCTACTTGTTAGGGGATTATGCTCTTCTCTCTTTGAGAGAATCAGAAACCCAAAGACTTGTGGACTTGGTGGAGTGAAACTATCTCGTTGATGAATATGCTTGATGTGTTTGGGTGAGGTGCAAAGGTAGAGAAGTATGCTCTTCTCTCATTTAGAGAATCAAAAAATCAAACGCTTGAATCTGAACCAAGTTGAGTCACCTTTAGAGGGCCCGCCAGAAGTTGAACCTCCGAGAATGACCCAAGTGAGTACACACCTTTCACTGATGATTCCACCTCACTCTAATAAAGTCTGCTTTGTTGTAGTCTAAAGACTCCAAAGCCATAGTAACTTCTTTCTCATTGATTTTGACTATCATCATGAGAAATCCTTGTTTGTCATACTGAGTGGTGCCACTCCCAACCTTGCTTGCAACGGTGTGTGACTTACAAGTGTTGGTGTGGCTGTGAGGCCCCAGCTCTGTATCAGAGGCACCAAAGGTTATTGTGAATGGAAGCCTATTAAACACTCTCTTAGTTAGATGCCTACCTGGTTCACCTCTGAAAGGAGACATAATATGTGCATAGGGAGAGGGAAGAATCTCTCCCCTAGATTCTCAACATAGGTATGCTCCTGGATGTTTGAAGTGGTATATGATGCTGGCCCCTATTTAAGGGTAACCTTCAAACATATATACTTAGTCCTTGGAAACACCAAAAACACAGGTTCTCTTTCAAGGGTGACACTATTGTGTGAGGTGCATGCATATGCATAAGACAACGGGGCATAGATTTTTTCTTCTCAAACAATTTTCTTTGTAGGGATAATTGAGTGTTTTTTCTTGAGTCTGAAACTGTCCGTACTATCATCAAACAAAGACTCCCATGTTTCTACCAAGTTGTTTTTTCCTTGGTGGAATTGTTTACAACTACTATTTACGTCACTACTTGATTGAAACTTCATGTTTTTAAATGAGTGCTTGTCACCTTGAAACAGAGATTGCTAATTTGTATCATCTCAAAACTATCCTAAGCCTAGAAATCTTATTAGAGAACAACTCCCACTGTGTCTCAAAATCTGGTCTTATCTTGAAAACTAAATTTGTTTATCTACATTATCTGCCTCTTGTCTGGGATTTGATTGTTTATTCCCTCACTGTCTATAGACTGAAACTAGTTGTTTCGAGTTGAAAATTGACTGATTCATACTCAAACTTGTCTTGTCTCTTTGTCTCCATCTTGTTTTCTTATGTTTTGTACCTTTCAACATGATAGTCATATATTTGATGTTCTAGCCATACCTCCGACAATTCATGCCGAGTGCATCTCACACCTTGGCTGTTCTAGGCTATTACCCCTTTTTTTTTTTATACCTTTAGAGATAGAGTTCTGAGTCAGATCTTAAGTTTCCTCTTGTATCAGCTTCGTCTATGCCTGCTTTGACTAGGAGTGGTAATATTTTTCCTATACGCAGTCCTAGAGTAGGTAGAGGTAAACCTTGCAATCATGGAAAAGGTCATTCTGAACCCATTATTCAAGTGGATAATCAAGAGGGATCATCACATTCCTCTTCCCCGTTCAATGCAGACCTGAGTCCAATTCCAAATATAGTGCTTTAGTTTTGTTCTAATCCATTTTTTCAAGATCAATGTAATCCATTTCTCTCAAGCGAACAAGGCTATAAGAAGTCATCTGTTTGGGTCGATCCTATTAACGACCCTCATTGCCTTAGTGATCCATTCTAACATTTCAATCCTTTTGATTCACCGAAGAGCACATCGGCTACGAGTCCTCACTCTCATACTGAAGGAGTGCATACAGAAAAATCTCACATTAACAACATGTTATGTCCTTTCTATTAAACACAAGGTCATGACCAATCTCAACATGAATAAGGTCAATAGAAACACCAGGGTTAAGATCAGACTCAGAGGATTTATGAAATTCTTGGCAATGAAGATGACCCCATAACTCGAAATGATATAGATGCAACAAAGTCTAATAAATCTCTTATTAAAATGATGGAGATACCCCTTGTGAAAGACAAAGAAAAATACTTTCTAGATTTAGCAAATCAAGGAGTCAAATTACCTGCAAACTTCCAATTGGAAACACTTGTCACTAAAGAAGAGGAAACTGAAACCTCCAAATTGCATAAGATAATCCAAGACATGTAAGGTCAAATCAGCCAACTTATAAAAGATAAGGACAAACCTATGCAACAGTTCACAATGGAAAGTATATGTCCTTTTCCATTTGATAGGAGCATTGTTATGCCACCTTTTCCTAAAGGTGTAGAACTCCCAAAATACGACAAATACCTAGTTACCACTAATCCCCAAGATCATTTAAGAGAATTTGGTGCATTGTCGATGGAGTTTATACATGATCAAATTTATTTGATCCAGCTTTTTCCATGAAGTTTGGGTGGACCCGCTATGGAATGGTTCTCACGATTGCCCACGGGCATCAAATCTTTTGACAAGATTGCTAATCTTTTTATGCAACATTACTCTCACAATATTCAACATCCTATCAATATAAGGGATCTTTACAACCTTAAGAAAAAATGAGGGGAAGTATTCTTTATGTTTCTCCAGAGATGGAGACAACTTTGCACAAAGTACCCTCACAAAATACCTAAGTCCGAGAAACTCGATATATTCTTGGATAATCTCACCCCTGACTTCGGGTATCAAGTCCAACTTCAAGGTCCCCTTAACTTTTATAGTATGATAAAATAGGCTATGAGAATAGAAGCATTCATGGTTAAAAAAGGTGAATGGACCTTGTATAAAGATAACAAGCAAAATCCCTCATCTTCCAACAAAGGCAAAGGGAAATTTTCCAACAAAAATAGAGATGTTGTGAATGATGGGGTGGTCGATAACGTGAATTCAACTTCTTCAAAACTAGTCTTTAATCTCACCTCAGGTATACAAGTGACCAAAGATGTCAAAAGGGCTGCAAACAATGCTCAACACCCTTCTAAATTTTATGGCAACAAACCTTGTGAAGCGCATCCCAAGCATGAATTTACCTCTCTAGGAGAATCTCTTGATGTGGTTTTCAAAACTTTGGTGCAAAATCAGATCCTTGCTCCTTTGGAGAAACATCTATATGATCCGCAAGCAAGACCTCATTGGTGGAATGAGAATTCTTACTATGATTACCAACAAAACAAAGGTCACAAGACTGCTACTTTTCTCTAATTATGACATAAAGTTCAAGATTTGATCGATAACCAAGTTATCATTGTAGAGAATCATAACAAGAATTCAGATCATCACGCATTCAAAGATCTCTTTCATTGTCATGAGAAAGGTGAATCCTCCAATGCTCGGAATAATAATGCCAAAGTTAATTATGCAAATACCACTTACGATAATGTGATTATCATGATTGAACCAGTGGAAGTGGAATATTGCAATATGTTTACTGGCAAGGGAAGTGGGAATGTTTCTAAACCCAGAACCCCATTTGTCTTGAGAGGCCCTAGGTCTCAATTATCTAAATCTATGTCTCAATTATCTAAATATGAAACATCTCAAGATTGTGTGAACATTGTTACTAGGTCTAACGCTAAAATCTCTATCAAGTGTCCTGACCCTCTTGCTGCTACGTCTGTGCCAAAACAAACTACAGATAAGACTATTGTTGGTTCTACCAACAAGACCACGAAGATGGTCCCTATGACTCCTACTACTGGTTATAGCATTCTTGACCACATTCAAAGGACCAATGCTCAGATAACTATTTTTGAGCTATTGAAAATCTCGCCAGCTCATAGGCAGATTCTGGATAAAGCTCTTACTGAAGCTAATGTCCCCAAAGATATCAAATTGGATCAGTTTCAATCCATGGCAGGTCATTTGACCTCGCCCTATTATTTATCCTTCTCTGAAGAAGATGATCACTTAATTAGTCACCCACACAATTCTCCCCTGCACAAAGATGTCATGATCAACAAACAGCTAGTCCCCCGTGTGCTCATTGATAATGGTGCTGGTCTTAATATTTTCTCCACTCATTTTCTTGCTCAACTAGGTTATGGCAAGGATCTCATAGATTCTTGCAAGATAATTTCCATAAAAGCTTATGATGAAGAAGAGAGAACATCTAAAGGTCTAGTTGTGCTACCCATTTGGGTTGGCCCAGTTGAAAGAGACATCATATGTCAGGTGCTAGACCTTTCTCTTGCATATAATATTCTTCTAGGAAGACCATGGATCCACAAGATGCAAGCAATTCCTTCTACATACAATCAGTGTATCAAGTTTTCTTTTCAAGGCGCAGAGGTGACCGTTCCTGCTAGCATGGGTTCCTCTTGTAATGCTCTCACTCAATCAACTAACAGTCTTGTTCCAACTAATAGAGAATACACAGAACTCTATGATGCCAATCTCAAAGACATGGAATAGACATTGAAAATCATAGACATAGGAATGGGGGGATATCAAATGGAACCCATGCTGTCATTAGCAGCTCTACCCCTGTCTCCTCAATCTTATGGGAGACCTTCTGAACACGAAAAATCTTCCACTACTCCTAAGATTGTTTATGAGGGTACATTTGTACGGTCTAATACACCAGTGGAAGATGAAGATGAGGAAAGACCTATCAAGGCTTGGCTTTGTAAAGGAAAGAACACAGTTAAACAAACTACCCCAGCTCGTGAATTAAATCCTAACAGTGAGGGTCTTAAGATTATGAAACATTTTGGGTACAAAGGAAGTGGCCCGATAGGTGTGAATGGTAATGGGTTAGTGGAACCTATCCAAGCTATAGGTCAAAAGATAAAAGACACCACTGGTTTAGGTTTTAAAAAGTTCCCATTTCATCTAGGGATCAATAAATTTGTGCCAAAAATAGAGCCTACACTAGAACCTGAAGGCACAACATCAGTCAACACTATACAAGATAGCTTGGATGAGGATTGTTTTCCTTATCCCATCCCTCCTGATCTGGCAACATTCTTTGCTGAGATAGATATGTTTGTACCATGTACCTGTATAGCTAAAATTGACAGTGATTATAATCAAACCACTCCATTTGAGACACTAACTTTTGAGCAATGGAAAGACTTAGAACATCCTAACTTCAAAGGAGAACAATACATACCACCACAATTTCAAGAACAGTTGGCACAAGAACAAGCTAGTATTCCAAGAACTCAAAAAACTTCATGGTGCAATCACCCAAGTCAGAGTTTGGATGCAGACTCTCATGAGTATGAGTTTGATAGTTTGTCAGTAGGATCTTATGAAAGACTTCTCAACGTAAGTGAGGGGTATAGTGAAAATCCTAATGAGTCTGAGTCTATAGGTGTTAACATGTCTTCTACTGCGGTCATTAGTGATCAAAAGGATTCAAAAACACCTTTGGATGAGACCAGTTTATCTCTCAACTTGCTAGTTAATGTTTTCAATGACCATACTATGAATGCACTTGAACCTATCACATCTCTTTCCCTCCAACATCCTAAATTAATAGACTGGAATTCCCCTTCTTCATCTAGTGAAGTCCTTACATTCCATAATGATTACACTTTAGCTTGCTACCTTCATGCTGTTGAGCCTGTAATGTCCTCCACTAGTGAAGAAAGTGTCAACATGACCGAGGCTGACATCAAGTACCTTAGTCAAAATATTAAAAGAAGAAAAAATAAGCGCTCTGATGGTGAAAACCACATTGTGGCAGTATCAGAGCCAAAAAAAGTAAAAAGAAAAGACATATCCGAAGGTGAAAACCTCTTTGAGGCACTTGAGGATGAGGTACTTGATGTGCTTCTGAGTCACTTCCAGGAATGCTCATCAGTGTTAATTGAACCAACTTAGCCAATAAATCTGGGAACAGAAGAGCATCTACATATCAGTCACATGGCCAAGTCATTATCTACAGAAAAACTTAAAGAATTTACATAATTTTTCCAAAAGAGAAAGATAAATTTTGCATGGACATATTCTGACATGCCAGGTGTGGATCCTAATCTCATTATGCATCACTTATCAATAGCTGCAAGTGTTAAACCTATCAAGCAAAAACTTAGAAAGATGCATCCGCATGTAGCTTTATTGATCAAGGCAGAATTGGAAAAACTTCTGAAAGCTGGGTTCATCCAAGTGATTGATTATGCAGAGTGGATTTATAATATAGTCCAAGTGACTAAACATGACAAATCTATTAGGGTCTAATCAAACTTTAGAGATTTAAATCTGGCATGTCCTAAAGATGATTTATCCACTTCCTAACATTGACATGATCGTAGATATGACAGTAGACATGACAGCGGGATATGAGATGTATTCATTAATGGAGAGCTTCTCTGGCTATAATCAAGTCAAAATTGTGCCAGAGGACCAAGAGAAAACTGCTTTTACTTTTTCATGGGGTACATTTTGTTGGAATGTTATGCCCTTTGGTTTAAAGAATGTTGGGGCTACTTATCAAAGAGTTGTTACTACAATATTCCATGACATGATGCATAGGACAATGGAGGACTATGTGGATGACACACTTGCCAAAATTATGGATAGAAAGATACATCTCACTAATCTAGGTCCTATACTAGATCATATGGAGAAATTCATGGTGCGTCTAAACCTTAAGAAATGTGCATTTGGGGTTACTTCAGGAAAATTACTTGGCTACATCATCTCGGTGAAAGGAATTGAGGACGATCTGGAAAAGGTACAAGATATAATGGAAATGCCACCACCCCATAATATCAAACAAATCAGAGGTCTCCAAGGTCAGCTCCAATCTATCAGGCGGTTCATCTCACAATTAGCTTACAAGTCACAACCTTTCACCAAAACTCTGCATAAAGGTGTGACTTATGACTGGAACAAAGAGTGTAAACAAGGATTTCAACAGATTAAACAATATTTAGCCAATCCACCCATACTGATGCCTCCCATTTAGGGGAAGCCTTTGATTTTATATATCTCAGTAATGGAAACATCCTTTGGTTCTCTCTTGGCCCAAGAAGATCCAAATCATAAAGAAAGAGCCATTTACTACATCAGTAGAACATTGGTCTCTTACGAAAAGAATTATTCAGTAATTGAGAAGGCTTGCTTAGAAGTAGTGTTTGCTTTCCAGAAGCTACGGCACTACATGTTGGCTCACACTATGAGGTTAATTCCAAATATTGATCCATTGAAATAATTAATTAGTAAAGCTACCGTCACAAGTAGACTAGGTAAATGGGTCATGCTCCTTCATGAGTTCGATATTGTATATGTTGAGAGAAAAGATATAAAAGGATAGGCGATTGCAAATCAATTGGCTGAAGCACCTCTTATAGATCACAAACCATTAAAGATAGAATTCCTAGATGATTCCATTATGCTTCTCATGCATCAGACATGGACAATGTTCTTTGATGGTTCATTCACTCAACAAGGGTCAGGGGCTGGAATTTTGTTTATCACACCTCAGCGGTATTCCTTACGAAAGGCATACAAAATGATGTTTCCTTGTACCAATAACACCGCTAAATATGAAGCTTTGGTCAATGGACTCAATATCACTATTGGATGGCGAGTGGATGAACTAAAAGTCTTTGGAGACTCACAACTGGTTATCAATCAAGTTAACAACACTTATCAAACCAAAGATGAAATGTTGGTACCCTATAAAAAGATTGTTGACAGCCTCAAGAATTACTTTGCAAATGTCACTTTTTAGCAAGTTTCCCAGGTGGATAATAAAGTGGCTAATGCTATGGTTACTCTGGCCTTTATGTTACAAACGCCAGAGAATGATTTTAGACACAAGTTCCTAGTGGAGACATTATGCTACCCTGCCTATGACTCCCCCGACTCCTAGATGGTCTGTTCAGTAATTGGACATGATTCATCTCACTACCACCACATCTAATCTTATCTCCATGACCAAACTATCCCTAACACCTATACAAGAAATGAAAAATTCCATCTAATCTACAGTGCTTCATGGTACATCATCGTAGAAAATGACTTGTATAGACGGGGTCTAGACAGTACCCTCCTTAGGTGTCTAGAACCTGATGAGTCTAAATGCATGTTAGAAGAGGTACATGAAGGCATTTGTGGTTCTCACTCAAATTTTCTGACACTAGCTCATAAGATTATTAGATCTGGTTATTATTGGCTCGATATGGAGAAGGAAGCTACGTAGTTTGCCAAGTCTTGCAAGCAATGTCAACTCCATGGTAACTTGATTCATGCTCCAGCTAAGGAGCTCATTCCATTTATCACCTTTTGGCCATTTCAATAGTGGTATTTCACTTAGTGGGTCAGATATATCCATCTTCCTTGAGAGGATACAGGTACATTATCACTGCTATGGATTATTTTACTAAATGGGTTGAGGCAGTACCTCTTAGTGTAGCTGATGGAAAATCTGTAGCTATGTTCATACTAAACTACATTATTTGTAGATATGGTGTACCTTCCTCTATTATCACTAACAATGGAGAATAGTTCAAGAAAAAAGATATGACAAATTTATGCACTAAGTTCAAGATCATTCAACATTGGTCTTCTATTTATTACCCCCAGGGTAATGGGCAAGCCGAAGCTTCCAATAAAAAAACTCAAGATCCTGCACCGTATGGTACACAAGTCTAGATGGGATTGGCACCTCTAGATTAATCCAACTTTATGGGCCTATCACACCAGTATAAGAACGCTAATAAGGGCCACACCCTTTGCTTTAGTCTATGGTGTAGATGGTGTACTGCCTATTGAGGTTGAGATTCCTACCTTGCGAGTCTCTTTGAAAGGCCTCATTACAGATGATGACATTAAAATATATTGACTTCAAGAGCTTGAGTTACTGGATGAACATTGAAAGGTGGCATTTGATCATCTCAGAGCATATTAGAAGAGGATATCAAAGAGCTATAACAAGAAGGTTAGACCAAGAGACTTCCAAACGGGTGATCTCATCCTGAGAGAGAATCCTAAAAATCAGCAACAGCAGACTCAAAAAGGGAAGTTTGAGCTAAACTGGCTTGGTCCTTATATTATTACTGTAGTATTTGGGTCTAGCACTTATCAGCTCTGCACTACAGAAGGTGAACCGCTCAAAAATCCTATCAACACTCTTCACCTGAAGAAATTCTATAGTTGAGATATCTTCTGCATGCTCATGTACATACTTTATTTATGAGAAAATCCTAAAAATTGAAAAATGTCCTAAAGAAATGATCATCTTAGTGAAAACCTGGCAAACAGGCACTTTGATGTATCTATTATCCTAGTTAAAACTTGGTAAACAGGTGCCTTGATAATACCAAAAAAAAAAAAATGAAAAAAAAAATACAAAAAAATCAAAAAAAGAGAAAAAGAACAAAAAAATTGAAAAATTGAAAATACAAAAAAAGAGAAAAAGAGAAAAAATGTGCCATTGGTGAAAACCTGGTAAACAGGCGTCATGGTAGCAAAAATAGAATTTATGCCAAGATGGTGAAAACCTGGTAAATAGGCACCTCTTGTTTCACAATGCTTTAGCTGTCACAACATATCTTGGCTTTCTCACAGTTGCTCTTTCACTTTCCTGCTTCAGTTTGCTTTCCCACTTCAGTTCACTTTCCTGCTTTAGTATGCTCATGCATTTTTCTTTCAGTCATCTTTGAGATTTTTCTCGACCTCACATGGATTGAAACTAGTCATACTTAGGGGCATGTTCTTGGTCTAGGGGGCATTGTCTTATCTTTTTTGCATCAGTCACTAGTGGTTCTCACTGCGTCTTCCTGTCGACGCTTCGATAGCACTTCGTCTCTTCTCGAGACTCTCTTTCGCATCAATCACTAGTGGATCTCACTGCGTCTGCCTATTGATGCTTTGATCTCATTATCAATCTTTATGCTTGAGAATATCTTGCGATAGTCACCAGTGGTCCTCACTGCATCTTCCTGCTGATGCCTAGATCTTGTCATCGATCGTTATGATCAAGAATCTCTCACGACAGTCACCAGTGGTTCTCATTGAGTCTGCCTACTGTCACTACATTGCTGAGGTTTCTCCCTTCTTTAGCTATCGGTTTGTTTGGTTTTGAGATATTCTGTGCTTGGGGGTATGGCTCCCCATTTCAATCACTCTTTGGTTTATACTTGAGTTAGTAATCTTGTCAAAGGACAACTTTCTACCGGCACAAACTGGTGTTTCTCAACACCTTAATCAAACAGTGTTTTTCAACACTCTCTGTGGATGTATCTGTGTTTTTCAACACACTTCAGATATCTCATGACATAAACATCTCTTGATAGCAATCAAACACAATGCACTCACAAGCACATTGGTGTTTCTCAACACCCTAAACATAAACACATTCATAAGCCTTGAAACATGTTGAGATATGATTGACTCTTTCTTGGTATGCTGTCTGTTCTTATGAATTTCATTGATATTTTCTTTGTCTACTACTTGTTGGTGTGATTTTGATGATCCGAAAATGTCAAATAAATAGGGCGTATGTGATAAGAGCTTTTGCATTAAGGCAGAAAAGCCTCACATCCCTCGATCTTGTTTATTTGTATGCCAAGGGGAGGTCAAAATTATCTCCTTGAATTTTATTGCTGTGAATTGTTACTATATCAAGCTAAAAACAATGTTTGGGTCACCTTGGCTTTTGTGCCTTGGTGCTTATGTTCATTTCCTATATTTTATCTGATGAAAGTCACATTCATATTCTTATGGTCACAGCGGCACTAGTAAGGATTGTATTGACTCCGATGATCCAAAAGCACCCGATGATGATAAATATGACGAGTCCAACAACCAAAGTCCTAGGATTGCATTTAGCTTAGGCTTACATTCACATTGTAGGCTTGCATTCACATTTTAGGCTTGCATCATGGTATTTTTGGTGCTCTCTTCATTTGTTTTCTCATTCTTCAAAGGTCCTCATCTTTCATCATGGTTTCTTCTCGACTGCACGCGTGTCCGGTCCTCATTCTCGATCCTCGTTCACGTTATTTTGGTTAGTACCTGTTGTATATTGCAATATCCTACATGAGATGATTAGTACCATTGCATTCATTGCATTACATTCATTTCCAAAAAGAAAAAAGTGCATTTTTATACATTCATCTGCATACGTACATCCATAAAGAAGTGCATCCATTATAAGCATAAATCAAATCATACATAGCATTTATCCATCTAACATCTATCATAGCATTTTTCATACATCAATAAAACATGTGCATAAACATTTGCATACTCATCCATTGCATACATTTCTAATCCATACATCTAAATCATATAGGAAATCATCTCATAAAACATACACATTTAAAGCAATATATACACATGCACAATGATGCCAAAAATTTGAGCTCATATATATATATATATATATATATATATATATATATATCGATCGATCTGAATGTACAAGGGTGCTACTCGAGCACAATATGTGAAAATGGTGGTACAATATACATCAAGATCTAACCACCTGGAGGAGGTGGAGGGGGTGGTATGCCCTGCTGCTGAGGAGGAGGACCTGGTGGAGGTGGTCCTAGTGGAATGACTCGTGCACTAGCATCTAATCTGTTGCCTCAGGTACTGCAATAGTATTTGTAGCATAATAGTAAGAAGCCTGAGCAGCCTCATATCTAGTCTCTAGCTGTGATCTTGCTAGTGAATCTTGCAACTCCTAGATCTCCCAGTCTCGCTCAGATATCCGTGTATCCCTGATGATCACCTGCATGTGGAGGTCATCACACTCTCTTTGTGTCTAACGAGCTCTCTCCCTAACTCTCTGGAGAGCCTCCTATAATTGCACTACTTGCTGTACCTACTGTACATGTGGAGGCACCTGCAGTATTAGTGCAACAAGAGCGATGAATCTAGGGAAAGAGTGAGCTAACATATAGTCTCTGTATGCATGTGTCATACCTGCATTCATCACCGTGCCCATATAATCCCACCTAGCTTTTGGTACTCGGGCATCTATCATGCTGCGCCCCCTGTCAAGTAATCTCTACCACCCCTTCTTGATCTCATCAATGAATCAGGCATATGTACAATATTCTAGAGACACGTCCTGCGGTCTCCCAAACTGGCACAATACGCACATGCTCAAGAAGTGCTTAATGATAGTGATAGTACATCCTATTAGAGTATGTGAACAAAAAATGTATGATAGCTCATGACGAGCATCATCCCAAACCTCAGTGGCTGCCCAAGGTCACCATATGACTACAGCCATATCATCAATCTGCGCTCTCCACTACTCAGTCTTACCCAGTGCGGGCTGGGTCATCAGAACAGTGTATCTATAAATGTATGGCTCTAATGGATGCCGTGTATCATGGAAAATTAACCTACATATGGGAATGTGCTCCAAGGCCCAGATCTGCAAAATGATGACTCTTGCCACCATAGTATGGGCACCTCGATACACGATCTCATGCATCTCATGGTACATATGTGTCAGCATGCACTCGCCCCATCCAAAAGTGACTACAGGAACATCCAACATCTTCTGGAGCATAACGCCCCAGCCACACTCTAAATCGTGCTGAACATGATAAGGAACCATATGGTAGCTCAGAAACAGTGCAAGAACAACTACCAAGGGATAATCTTTGTCATAAGTTTGTATCACCTCCTCCCACGAAATGGCCCGGCCCATCACCAAATCATCCTGAAAGATGGCTCTCAAAGCCTATGTACCATCTCTAGGCTACGTGAAATACTCTACATGAGCTCCATGGAATGAAACTCTCAAAATCTAGTATACATCCTCTGGATTCACCGTCATCTCTCCCTATGGAAAATGAAAAGTATTCATCTCCAAATGGAAATGCTCAACCAGGGTACCAAGTAGTCTGTGATTCACCTAAGTATCGGGTATATCACATAGATATATCGATCCTAACCTGTTAATGTGGGCCCCGTCGGCATTTGATAATCTCTATAACAACTCACCCATGATAGGATGATGGGATCTGAAAATGATGTCTAGGTAGTCGACCTGTAAAACAAGTGACAAAATTGGTTTAGTACCTCAACAATGATGATTTTCACAGCAAAAGACAACAAATGCAGCTATGGACCTATTCTACACAGTTTCAGATATGGCAACTGGTTGACTCTACAATGCAAGAAAATGACAATGTTTGCCTTTTGGCTAGTTTCCCATGCGAGAAAACTCTTTTCTTTCTCATGCGAGGAAACTCTTGTCCCGTGCGAGCTTTCTGGCTCATGCAAGGCGGGATGTGTTCTCGTGCGAGACTCTAGAAATATTGTGCGGTGCACGCATGCTCTTCACGCAAGCGCTGGGGAGGGGCCCGCGCATGGAACCCCTAACCCGCATGAGGAAACAGATTCCTTGCATGAAGGGCGATGAAGGCCAGTGCGAGGAAATTGTTTCCTCACGCGAGATTGGGTGAGACAAAGTTTAAACAGCCCTAAAAACATGCTAATGCTAAAAATTGATAATTTTTTGTTCAGAAATGCAGGATCAAGTTGCGATTACTTACAGGTGTGTCATACTTCGCTAGTCGGTTGTGTGGTTGGGAGCGCTCAAATTGGTGAGAATGTATGGGAATGCTATCAATATCAGTTGGAGCCCTCGCCATCGCTAAAGTCAAAAGGTGAATAATGATTTGAAAATGACCCCTCTGGGCCTTATATAGCCTTTGACCTAATTTTTCAACGTGCTCTATTTTTCGCGAAAGTTGCACCCTTGGCTAAATGGACCGTTCTAAATCCATTTTTGTGATCAAAATCAAAATTTGACACTCTTAAGTAGCTCAAAATCAAATTTTAAAATTTTGGGACCGACACAATCGGACACTTGTGCAGTCAATTTTCTAACGTTGCTTACTTGTCAAGATTATCTCTTGTTATCATTTTCTCAGTTTCTGCCATCTTTTCATCAAAGTCAACTCTAGTCAATTCTGGTCAACTATGGTCAAACCTAGTCAACAGGATCTCTTGATTGCTCTAAATCTCTTCTGCTCTCTCTTTCATCCTTGTTCTCTATGATTTCTTGCTCTCATCACTATGATGTATCATCTTTTGACTTTTCTCCTGAGGGGGCAAGATGATTGCATCATTGAATCTTTTTGCATTATTCTTGAATCAGTCTGATCTGAATCAAATCCCCATTGCTAGGGGCATCTCATCGCTTGGGGCATATTCAATTTTTCGTATCTTATGGTCAAAATTGGATATTCCATGATCTTGAATCTCTAGGGGCATCTTGATGTCTCACATCTTGTCATCTTATCTTTCTAGGTATCTGAGCAATCTAACTTGGATCCTCAAGGATCAAGCTTTGTTCTGGAGATGATTCTTGAAATCTCATTGGGTATTGGGGCAATCTAACCCTAATTCCATAAATTTATGCTTCATTCTGAAGATTCCTCTCAAAACTCTTTAGACCGTTATCTAGGCAATCTGACCTAGATTTGGGAAGGCTAACCTTCATATTGGGGCAATCTAACCCCGATTCTGAAGATAGTACTATATCTTCATCAGCTATCAGTGGATGTTGGGGAAAACTAACCCTGATTCCAATCTTCACACAGGTGACTCTGCTTTTCAATCTATTCGGTGTCTTGGCAACCTAACCTAGACGTCTAAAATCTTCATCTTCACTTCAGACTGTTCTTTGAATCAATGTGCTGCTCGCACATCAATTCAAAGAGGGGCAAAATGTAACACCCCAAAATTGGCACCTAATAATCCTAATCAATTTTGGTGCATTCCTTCAACTTTCTCATCTTCAAAGTCCTATTGTACTAGGCAAATTCTTCTCCTTATTGACTTTAATTGGTTGAGTTTCAAATGCAGAAAACCCAAATTTGCATAAATCTGACATTATATTTAATTCCTAAATTCTCAGAGTTTATTAGCTAAAAAATCCCTATGATTAATTGATTTAATCCTAAAGTCTTAAGTGCT
>MU224273.1:1464494-1475161 GCA_018584345.1 Thuja plicata
GAAAGGACACTCATGTGGCAATAATTCACCCTTTTATTTAAATAATCTTTGCATTTTTGTCTCAAAAGAGAATGAAGAGACAATTGTTTCTTTTCAAGAAACTCTTCACTCTCTTTCCATGGTTTTCAATAAATTGGACCTCATTTTCTTCATTTGGGAGGATGATTTTTGAGAGCATCAAATCTATAGTCAATTTGCATTTAATTTCTTTCATGCTTTTAAGCTTAAATTTGCATAATTAGGCTAATTTTCAATTGGAATTGAAGATATATGCTTTCATTTATGTTTCATCTATATGTCTAACATTTCAATTTGATCCTTACAAGCTTTCTAGATTAATGCAATTCCTTTTTCTAGTTTAAATGCAATTTCCATTCTACATTAAAGGCATTTGAATTCTAGATTAAGATCATTTGGTTTTCATAGAGTAATTGCAATTTGATTCCATAGACTAGTTGTAATTCATTCTTAGATTAATTGCAATTCACTTTCTTAGATTAATTGCATATCTTATCATAGAGTAGTTACAATTTCAATTTCATAGAGTAATGGCAATTTCATATTTTCTCACATTCTAGAAATCCTCCATGTTAGCAATGGATCTCTATTTGAAGAATCTAGAGAAGTCAAGTTTGTGAAAGCTAGAGAAGATTCAGGAAAAATATGGGTTGAGGTAAAGAAAGATGATGATGTTGAAAAACTGGTAGATGCATCCATAGTGGATGCACCTTCTACTTCTGGATAGATGACCCTCATGATTATAGGGGAGCTAGACAAGCTCTAAACCCCTGCACGGCAAGTATACTCACCTCCGAGTATGCACCTTCAGTTTTATGTTCTAGGTTACATTTTGATACAGTATGCAAGAGCGCAAGGTTCTAAGTGGAGCAGGAACTAAATTTGGAATTCACAGTGGAAACCATGTTACGATAACAAGCATTAATTGTACTAACTCATTTATAAGTCACTAAAATATCTAATGTCTTTACTTTTACATTTGAGATTGAGAAGCTGGAGAGAAAAAGAGATTCAAGCATCTTAGTATTGACTAATTACCATTGGTTGGCTAGAAAAGTGGATTACAGTTGTAACGGAACCCTAGCGTGGACGCGTCATTTCAGAATCCCTATGAAAACCCTATTTAAGCAAGCTACAAGTAAGTAATGGAAAATCCTATAGTTTTTGACATTACTAAGAAGAAGATATATGTGTTTAAGAAGCATCCTTTCAAGTTAGTTTTGGATTATGTCGAAGGGGCATTTTCCAAGACTCCGTTAGGAGTCATACATGTTGAGGATATATGCGCTACATTTACTGTAAGAAGGATTCTATTGGTGATAAAAACATAACAATGCTTATGGCATCTATGATTAACCCTGATTAATCATTCAAGGATGAATTCTCACATATCTCAGATAACCCTATTTTTGAGTATACAAATGCGCATGAGTTATATGAACTAGAATGGGTTAAAATTCTACTCAGTAGGATTCATGGTGATCTATTTTGGATTGGTGAAGTTCCTGTCTGTATTACTGCTGATCTCATTCATGAGATGAATGGACTCTCTAAGGTTGGTCATGTTCCTCCCACTGGTAAGGATGTAAAGAAATAGGTTGAGTAGGTAAGCTTATCTAGGAGTGATAGGCATGGAATGACTGTTGATCCTATTATGGAGAAAGACATCAAACTCATCACCATGATACTTGGTTACAAGTTTCAACATGCAAGCAGACTAAATAGTGTATTTGCAGCTATAGTTCTGGAAGCAATAAGGATGGTAAGAGATAACACTCAATATAACCTTTGTGAGACATTGAACACACAACTAGTTGAGAATATTAAAGCTATCAAGCATGACAAAAGAAAAATATTCAGATTTGGTTCCTTGATTATATACATATACTTCCACATTGTTGGTAAGGTTTCTAATCTTTATCTAGACAAAAGAAAACCTACCTTGTCTCAAATTTTGGTGAAAGCTACATATGAAAGTAGTATAAAGGATTCTATGGATATGGAGATCAAAACATTCAGAATTAGGATGCAGAAGAGGTTCATAATATATGAGAAGATAGTCGATAAATACAAGGACACCATATGCTTTATGGTAGAAACAGATTGTATACACATGGAAGCAGTTGAGCCAGGAACCAAATGGATTCACCCACTTGGTTATGAGGTAGAAGAACATATTCTAGAAGGATATGCACAAGTCCTTCTATCTACGACTAAAGATCCAAATGAGCCTAGATGGGGCACATATAGAGAAAAGACAAATCAAGTTTATTCTGTCCTATATAGTGCAGATAATAAGAGGAAAGCATCAAGGATTACCTCTAATATTCTAAAAGTTTATGGTGTCACCCAAGAAGACCGAGATAAAGCTAGGGAAGCTAAATTTTCTAGAGAACTTAAGCAAACACCTGCAGAAGTCAAAATTTAAAAATCACATGATATCCATAAGAAGAAAATAAATAAGTCTGGTGAGAGCATATCTACGCCCTCTACTACTATTGACCTGGAATCCTCTCCACCTTCTATTCAAAGAAAGCTAGCTAGAAGGAGGAAGAAAGTCCCCAAAAGCCACCCATCCTCAAGGACAAATCAAAGAAAAGTAAAGAATACTCAAGCTCCTCCTGAGGTAGGATTCAGACCTAGTCTTGAAATTTTGAGAAGCAAGATCATTAATGAAGGTCGGCTAGACTCAATTGCAAATGTCTATGATAAATATCAAGAGATTGATAAATCAGAAATACATTCTATGATTATCTCACATATGATCAAGTTCAAAATGTCATTTTTGGAACTTAAGATAGTCATTCCAGACAAATTATGGAACATACTTGACTTATTAAAAAGACAAGCCTTAGAAGAAGATATAAGGAGTAGAGAAGAAACATTAGATAATCTTCTCCTTGTTTTCTCACATGATGAGAAGGTGTTACTGTTACATCTAGTAAAACCTCATCTAAGAACCAAGACAAGAACTTTACACATTATGAATAAAGAGTATGAGTTGGTTGGGAAGGAGACTGAAAAATCATTCGAGCAAGTGTTTTTGGATAGACACATGTATCCATCAATGACGCATACAACTAAAGTGACTCTAGTTCCCTCCAAGCAAGAAAAATAATCAAAGATTCTAAATGTACCCATGACAGGTCCACATGATTCTGCGCCTAAAGTCTTGTCACCTTCAGATACAGTCAAAGAGTCAAATGAAACCATTATGATAAATGATGTTGAGATAACCATGTCAGCCTCAGATAATGATTTGAATAATTTTGAGGAAGCCTTTGTGAGTACCAAAGAAGATGAGACATTATGCACTGATAAATCTTCTTTGCAAAAAGAACAAGTCCCAACCAAAGAGACAACACATCAGGATAAAGATAGGAAGGATGAACCTAATGAACTACCCTCTATTGAGATTCTAGTGAACAATGAATGTATGGATGTGAGTCAAAATGCAATATTCACTCCATCTATCAAGCCATCAATGTCATTGTTGTCAATTTTAACCCCTGACACAACAAAACTAGATGCTTGGGGAGAAGAAGATTTGATCAAAATAAGTGTATTAGCCATAGAGAAAGAAAAAGAGAAACAAGTAATGATAAATGCTCTCTTTCTTGAGTCAGTCAACATTTTGAACAACTTAGTGCCAACAGATAAGAAATTGGAAAATATTCAATCAGTTGATGATGTCGATAGTATCTTAACAAGCTTCAAAGAAAATTTCACAAGTCTAGTAGACTCAGCTACTAAAATTGTAGAATACAAGTACAAAAGGAAAGGCTGGATGAATTAATAAAGAACTTCTCATTAGTTCTTAACTCATTGAAGATTGGTCAAGCAATTCTGAAAGAGTTAGCAGCAAAAGGTACAAAAGTGATAGCTAATTGTATGGACATAGGAAAGCTCACTTCAGAACATACAAAGAAGATTGAGGAAGCAGACATTTTGATTGAAACTATAAGAAAATGAATTGAAATCTCTTCTCAAGACATCAATGTCTGTAATAACATCTATCAAGAGAAGTTAGATAGAATTTAAAAAGCAGAGTGTAGATGTCCAAAAATATTAATATTAAATTCCCTCTTATTTATCTAGCTATTTAATTTAATCAATTAAATATCTTCATAGTTGGTATTTATCAATGGTTTAAATACTATTCTAATGTATTTTATTTAAATACATTTGTCTCACAAAATCCCCTTTTTAATAAATTTATATTTATTAAAATTCCTCCATATCCCTAATTCTTCTAAATGATGATTTATTCAAATCTAATTTGAATTATAATCTAAACCCTAGCGAGAAACCTATTAACCCAATCTAGAGTCCTACCCTAAGCCTACCCTAAGCCTACCTTATTCCTACTCTACTCCCATCACCTCATTTCCTAAGCATACTTCCCTACCTAATCACCCTCTGATCTTACTTAAAAAGGTGATTCCTAATGCTCTTAAGGCTAATGGAATGCTCACCCATTTTTTTTTAAGGCTATTTACTCCTTTGTCCCCCACTTGGAATTCTTGAGACACTCAATATTTATTGCTATATTTGACTTCAAATTAGCCATCCCTTCAAGCGTATGTGTCCCTTATATGGCTCTTATGTGGATGCCACATAAATGCCACATCATTTAAGCCCTTCTCTTCTATCCCAAAAATCTATAAGTAGAGGCCTTCTTCTCTTGCATTTTCATCTCTCACATTTGCATTGTTATTATGCTAACATAGCTCTAGATTTTCATAGTTGTTTTCATGCTCATAGTTTCTTTCTTAAATAATATAGATATAATATGATAGGATAATGGATGATGAATCATAGCTTCAATCTTGCATATTTTGCATATCATTTCCATAGTTATTTTAGATCATCCTTTGAAGAATTTGAGACTAGTTCCTCATACTAGCTCTTGAATTGCTTCATTGTTTCCAATCTTGCATTGCATTGGGGATCTATCTCATTTGTGTTTGAGAGAGCACATGCACATTTCATCTAAAAGAACAAATCAAACAAGTAAAATTAGGGTCCAAATAGCTTGTTTTAGTTCTATCTGATGCTATGATGTTGTCTTGTTGGTTTCTTTGTTCATTTCATGAATCATATGTGCTAACCCACTAACTTGTCATTTTTTAGCTTGCTCCCAATAGATTGAAGATTTACTCATACACATTCTAGTACGCCTGGTAGGACCCACATCCCTAAAACTCTTCTAACTTCTTATCTTTTTCTTCCAAAATTTGCTAGACTCACGCATCGGCGTCTACAATTTACGCAGAGGAGTCTGCCCAAACATCGGTTCTCTCTGAACTGTCATTCAACGTATGCACTGAACCAGCATCTGCAACCTGCATCGGCATCTCCACCTAGCACTGTTTATTTGAGACTTTCCAAACATATTTTTTTGTTTTTTTCAAGATTTACTATCTTTCCCACTGCTTTTTGGTATTAGAGCATTCTATTTTTTAGCAGAGATTAATTTTACAAGTAGTTATAATGTTAAAATTTTACTAAGGGAATGAATCTTGATAACTTCTTAAAGAACACTAGCTTTTAAATGTTTGGATAATCTCAAAATGGCTAAATATGAGGAATTTGAAGACTAAGAAAGAAGGGAAAGTAACTTTTTTTCTATTTTTGTTGTGTTTTTTGAGCTTTGCAGGTACAATAGCGTCTGTGCAAATGCGAGTTCCTATTTCGGTGTCTGCAAAAATGACAGTTCAGAAAAATCATCGATCGGCGTCTGCGTTGCATAAATCGGCATCTCTGACTAGTATAACAGTTTTTTGAATTTCTTTGTTTTCTGGTTTATTTTCCTTCTTTCTATCATTTTTTGAGCTAAAACACAGAACCACTATTTGCGCCTTGAATCAATGTCTACGCTCTGATAGGATTTTATTGATCATTTTGCTAACAACTTTTGAGTGGTTTGTGATAATGCTTGTCAAAGGTTAAAATTTCAAAACCACTAACCAGTTGTGTTGCATCACCGCTTGTCAAAGACATTAACTCGAAAGCTTACTCACTATTTGTCTTGCAGGTTGCCTCAATTTCAATCAACTAAACAACCATGCTTGTTAGAATTTTCTAGGCACATAGACTAGTTAGATATATATTTTTGTCTAATCCAAAGTGAGTGTTAGGGGATTATGCTCTCTTCCCTTTTTGGGAAGATCAAAAACCTAGACGCATTTGCTTTGTGTTAAACAATTAAATATTTGGGAATAAACTAAGTGTGTCTATGGAGAAAATGATACTAGATAGGAGAGTATGCTATTTTATCCTTGTGGGAAAATCAGAAATCCAAACTCATTTTTGTTGCCAATCCAATTTGCTTTTCAAGTTAATCCTTTAGAGGGGCCTGCCAGTTGAGGGAAAAATCTCCCGGGAATGACCAATGTGAGAAAGAGGTGTAAGCCACACCAATCTAACTCACGTTAATCAAATTTACTCCTTGGGGTTAAAGCCTTGGGAGTCGATTGACATTTGATCTTATACTCGGCTCTTGTCTAACTTAAGTGCAGCCTCACAGTCTCAATCACGTTTATGTGACCACTTTTGTCAAGATGCTCTATAGGGCTACACACCTGAATCATGCTTGTGCGAACATAGAGGATATAATCGAACGAAGACCCTTACTAGACACTCTAAGGAAAGAAGCTACCCGATTCACCTCCAAATGGTGATTTATTATACTGCGAGGGGAGGGAAGAATCTCCCCCAAGATCCCCATCATATGTGTGCCAAGGTATTGTGTTAAAGAGATCTTTGTAGCACGAAAACAATACCTGGCAAAAGGAAAAAAAATGGGCACCCTTTCAGGGGTGACACTGCTATGTGAGCTGAAGGACTACCAAGCAATAGGCCTATAATATTTCATGTGAAGCCAAATCCTTAGGTAGAATTGTGCTTGAATTGTTTGAAGAACATTGACAAATCAAAATAAAAATGGAATACGCAAGAAACAAAATTTGTCACTTGCTTGTATCCTTCAAGGTTTCCTTGTCTCTTGTCGGATTGTTTTCAGACCTATGCATGTTATTTTCTGATTTGATTGTGTTGAAATTGGTTCTTGCCATGGAACAAACCTATTGAAAATTAGAAGGAAATCAAGCATTTTCTAGATCATCAAAACAATGTCCTTTTTTCATGAGCTTCAAAATTTGCCAACCTCCCCAAACTTTGACCTTTTATGAGATATGTCCTAAGAACTCTAATTTCTCATCCGAAATTAAAACCTTTTGCTATAGGAAATGAACAATTCCAAGAAACACAAGAAGGTGAAAACTCTATTGCCTCCCATATACAGAGAACCAAAGAATACAACCTGAGAGGCTACCAAGTACCAACACATAGTTGATACTGTCAAGTAAGAAACTCATAAATGAGAACAATTCCAAAGTGATATAGAACAACAAGGTTGCTTGCTTCATGGGAAAATATCATCTAAATGCTACTTTTGTCAGATTTGAACAATATGACTAGCTGGTCTCCCACAACAAACACACACTCTTCCTTTTCTTAAGCTCACTTAGCTTGTATTTCTAGGACCTCCCTTAGGTTGTCATCTATAGAAACACATCACACACTCATCCTAGCATAATCCATAATCCAATCCAATTCTAATCAACCTAGCATCATCTTAATTGGCATCCATAGCAATCTTAATCACATCCTTCACTTGGTATTGCATCCCCTTTTGAGTTGCTTAGAACCTACATCTTAATCAAACCCCATCCTTGATTGTCCTTAAACTAAGAATTTTTTAGCAACCTCATCACCTTGATCAAAAGGTTGGTTTGCATTGACAAAGAATCTTGCTGCCAAAGATCACAAGTCTGTCTTAGGTAGACAATCACAATCCACTTGATCTTACACTAGGGAAAGAAACCCTTAATCCTTGCATACATTAAGTCATCCTTAGTCTATAGGAGCATATTCATCATCTTAGATGCATCTTATTCCTAGCACCATCATCCTTAGCTTCCTAGGCACATCCTTGAATTATATCTTGCATCTCATGTTCTCTTCAGGTAGTGATTTCATGCCACCTATTACACATGCCACTAAGAAGAGGAAGAACATGGACCCTAACCTTTCTGCTATTTCATCTAATCCTATGATTGACAACACAAATTCCATGGTTACCTATGCGCCTTAGCCTAATGAACAAATTGAGCATATCTAGGTAGATACCAATGAGACTCCCACCATGAGTACCATAGAAAAATTTATCAATCATCTAGGGCATGTCCACATGGTGAACACCATGAGTGGACATAACAATAGTTAGGTACTCTTGGACATTCGACAACAAGGACTTCAACTCCCACCTTGGATTATACCCACACTTGTCACACAACCTATGGCACTTCCAGGGGAATGTCATCCTCCCACTAGAAATGAAGTTTTTGATCCACTTTAGTGAACTCTACATGTGGGAACCCTTATCGTACAAGTAGTCCAAACTTCCATCCCACCCTCCATCATGCACACGACCCCTTCATCTACCTCAGGAGCCTCACCTCTTGATCCAACATCAATAGCACAAGCAATACCCCCTATCACTACACAAGGACCTCCTCAACTCATAGCCACTCCGCTTTTACAAATATTCCCAACATTTGTAGCAAAATTTCCACCACCACCAGTCAGCACTCAGCAAACCACCATTCCACCTATCCCCACTCAGCCCATTCAAAATACACCACCTAGTTCACAACATCAAAGCACCCTAATCTCCATGCCTATTCCACCTTTCTCTTCAACTACGTACTTATAGCATCAAACACATTTCACCACAGACATGCCACCTACCAACTCCTATAACCAACCCTTATTTCCACAAGGGTCCACCTTTCCTGCTCCACCAACAACGCAACCGCAATGTATTCCAATAGTTCTGCCTTAAATGCAATTCAACCCAAATCCTCTCATGTCACAAACATCTACCAATCCCTTCACCATACCCCAAATTCCTGTTAGAATAATAAGCAGAAAAATGCAAATATTAACACACAAAAGAGAACACAATAACACAAAGATTTAATGTGGTTCACCCAATCCCTAGACTACATCCACCAACAACGAGTCCAATGTCTTTATTATTATCCAGTGATTACAATCTGAAGCTTGCAACTCAATACCACCACAGGAAGCTACAAAAAATCCCTCATACTAAATGAATCTCAAAACCCTAAGCCCTTTATACACGTATTTTTGACATAACCTAATTAGGGAAAAAATACTCTGACTAATAGAAAATTGATAGTCGACCCTTTACAATATTATTAAGTCATTGTTGGCATCGAGGGGTGCTACCCCTCGACCCCGCTCTGGGGCACTACCCCATAGGGTCCCCACAAGGGGTGCTACTCGTTGACCCCGTCAGGGGCTCTGCCCCTTGACCCCGCCTGGGGCACTGCCCCAAGACCTTGCAAGGGGCTCTACCCCTTGACCCTGAGCTTGGGGGTGCTACCCCCAATCCCCTGTAGATAAGTTTGGGGGGAAGCCACACCAAAAGAACCTGGGTCTGATTAGGATCCACAAACATAACAATTCCTATCCACCCTATCCAGCAAAAAAAACCTATCCATCAACAATAACCAATCTAGAAACAACAACAACCAATCCAACAACAACAACCAATCAAATAGCAACAACCAATTCAAAAGCAACAACCTATCCAATAACAACAACCAATTCAACAGCAACAACAACCTATTCAGCAGAAATAATCCATCCAACAAACAGCTTAACAACAACAACCACAACAACAAATTACCAATCCATTCACATCCCAAGCACAAATCAACCCCTTCGCAGTTGCACAGCCCATCATCCAACCTACCCAGCAGCCACAACCACAAACGCAGGGGGAAAATGCTTTCATGGCACAATCACTACAACAGTTTGCTAATGCTTTCATTCAGCCCACACAACAACAACAAACTCATTCCACCAACTACCTAGCTATGCCATCTCCCGCCGCGTCACAGACCATTCCACCCCCACAACAATTCAGTGTTCCCAGTAGCACCAATTACCTTGCTACAGCCTTTGGGAGAATTCCTCTATAGAACACCTATCCTCCACCCTATGTCAGTGTGCAACAGACTCACCCCACTTATCCAACACCTCAAAAAATACAAGCATACTTCCAGCAGTTGCAACAACCCTATCAAGCGCCGCCACCTCCTCCACTGCAATATTCCCCTCAGTCCCAACTCTAGCCACAACAAATCATATACGCTGACCAACAACCATCATATCAAACACCAAAATATCCCCACACAAAATACCCCATATTTTCCATTTAATCCATATCAGATTCTGTCATGCCTCGCAAGGGAACTGGGGAAGAGAATAGAGATTCTCTTTGAAAAAGAAAACCTAAGTAAAAATTCATGAAATTTTTTGAACTTTTAAAAGAATTATGTGAACAAAACTTAAACTTAGATTCCTTCCACGGTTCCCTTCTAATTTAATGCATGATTCAGTTAATTCCATTAAGTAAGCTAACAAAAAGATTTATTTCTCAAAGCAAACTACATCATATCATTATAAGATTCTTTATTAAGAAATACCTAAGTACTTTCATTTCAATTTTCCATTTAAAACCATCTATATTCCTAAGTATTCTTTATAACCTT
>MU224273.1:1477891-1491645 GCA_018584345.1 Thuja plicata
CATACCAACTCGTTCCTAACGAGATATGCTAGTATAATAGTAGCTACTACTAAAGATAAATTACTAAATCATACCTTCAAATAAATAATGACTCACATCAATAATCAAAGTTGAGCATACCAAGAAGGAAAGAACTAGCTACAAGATCCACAAATCCAACAAACTAAGAGATCACATAATAAATCCACACAAGGGAATGACTTGGGAACTCCCCACCTAAGGATAGAAGGATCAGAGCCGGAGTTTCTTCCTATGGAACCTGGTGATATCTCCATAACAACAACAACGATCGAGGATTTTGAGGGATCGCTCAGACCTGTGAAACTAGGTGGAGATGATACCTAGTACCTGCAATCATGCATCACCAAGAAGAGATACATATATATACATATGGATATTTACAAATCAGATATATGCAAACAAATGACCAGGATCGATACATCGTGTGGACCTCAACTAAGTGAGTAACTATGACTTTGTCCTGAGCCATGAAAACACATCAGAGACATATCCATGAAACATAAAACATCATGATAATGGTTAGATTCAAATCCTTGGGTTAGATGCATAAAACATATAAAAATAGATGGTTTTCTAATCTCATAAACATATAAAAGATAACCATAAATGAGCATATCAATCATATCATCATCCACAAAATGTAAATGTAAATGTATAGTTCTAACCATCATAATAAAATGTCAAAGTAAAAATTTGAAGTATTACCATAGGAGAGGGTATTACAGATTCAAGGAACCAATGCAATTGGTGTTAATAACCCCCCCCCACCACAAATTAATCATGAATGGAAGGAAATGAAGAACGCTCTTAAAGAGCTAAAAGAAGGGATTGAGGCTAAAATATTCAAGTTTGAAGAGGTGTGTCCTTACCCGTTTGATCGATCTATCACTATCATACCCTTCCCCAAGCACTCTGAGATACCCAAATTTGATAAATATCAGGGGAAGGGAGATCCTGTAAGCCACGTGAAAGAGTTCTACATGGCATGTCAAGAAGTATCATATAGTGATAATTTCCTCATGAGACTATTTTCCAAGAGCTTAGAAGGAACCACTCTCAAGTTGTTCTACAAAATACCCTATGACACAGTCTCTAATTTTGCTGAACTATCTAAAACTTTTGTGGCCCAATACGCACAAACATTGAAAATGAACTCTCACTCCTTGACCTATGCAATTCCAAAAAAAAGGGAGGAGAGAGCCTGGCTGATTACCTTCAGTGCTGACAAGGGCTCACTACAAGGTTGTCCTATCAACCCCTTGAGCAACATCTTATCAAAATCTTTATTAATAACCTCCATCCTAAACTTGCCTAATCACATGCACATGAATTGCATACAAACTTATCAAGATATCAGAATCAAAGGCATGGATCTCGAGCAAGGTCTCATAGAAGATGGTGCAATCAAGCACTACAAAGAATCCAAGCCTGAAAAAAATAATAATGATTGATCATGATACTGGAAAAAGAACAAGAACACAGTAACTAACAGAGCCACTAACACCAAACACGTTCAGGTTGTGGTAGTCGATCCCAAAGCACCTACCCAAACTTATGAGAAAGCACCATCAATATACCCTCAACATCCTCCCATGTATCAACAACCCACTCCCATGTATCCCCAAGAAACATACCAGAAAAACATACACCCTCAAGGTGTGACTATTTTTCCCCCTCCATGGACATCATATCAACCCAGCTATCAAGGTCCTGTGAACCAAACAAATGCTATATCAGTCCCACATGGACAATAAAGGCCTCATGCATAGAATATGCCACAATACACATTTACCCCTTTAGGTGAACCTATAGATGTCATCTTCATAGTCCAAGCTAACCAATTCATGTATCCAAAAATGCAGCCATTTGATGACTCAACACCTAAGCCTGACAGGTATAAAGATAATGAGTACTGTGATTACCATCATATTAAGGGACACACCACCCTCAAATGCATGAAACTAAAACATTACATCTAGGATCTCATTGACCACAAAGAGATCAAAGTGGACTCTCCTACCCAACCATCACCAAACGTAGGCCTTAAAATACATCAAAATGTATTTCTTGAACACACCTTAGGTCAAGGCCTAGGCAATCCCACTCAATCCTCCAACCAAGGGAAGGGTAAGAAAGGAAAAAATGCCGACAGAAAATATTATACAAATTTATACATCAACTACGATAATCTCATTGACTACATATCTGAAGTCCAATCCTCCATCAATGTCATCCATGTCAAGGGTGTCGATAACCAATGAGTAGTTACCAATCGTTGAGGTAGAATAACAATTGTAGGTGTGAGTACCATTCCATCTGTTGGTACCCAATACAACATTTTGGAACACCTAGGGAATACTCCTACCCAAATTTCCATCTTGGATCCCCTCTGCACCTCACCTACCTATCAAGAGATCCTTTGTAAAGCCCTACAAGAATCCCATGTACCCAACAACATCAACCTCACTAAATTCCAGAACCTTGTCGGCCACTTGTCTACATCTTGTGATGTTTCCTTTAAACTAACAGACATACCCTCTAAAGAGTCCGATCATAATTTCCCACTCTGTATTGCTGTCATGGTTAAAGATTTTTCAATCAGGTGGGTCATGATATATAATGGTTCAACCCTAAATCTATGTACTCTAAAACTCATAAAATAGTTGAGTTGCACTGAAGCTGATATAAAAAATGATGTCATAAAAATCAAAGCATATGACAATATAGAACACACTTCTGAAGGCACCATATCATTACCCATCCAAGTGGGTCCTATTATCAAGGATGTAGTATTTCATGTTGTTGATCTTGACCTTCCCTTCAACATCCTCCTTGGACACCCATGGATTCATTCTATACAAGCCATCCCCTCCACCTACCATCAATGCATCAAATTCCCATATACCGACACTGAGATCACCATCCATGCAGATCCCAAGCCCTTTGCATATTGCAATGCATTGGGAACCTCTTTTCCACATTCCAATCACTATCCCAGGATCGACATTGGCACCTTTATCACTAGTTCATCCCAAACCCATTCAAACCTAGAAACAATCCTCTCTTCCACTCTATCCATGGTCAAGATCAACAATAAAGGTTGTGGCGAGTACAACTTATTTGATGCCTTTGCAGTTGGAGCACTGCAAGTTTATCCACACACTCAAGGTCACCAACCTAATCCAAGAAATAAAAAACCAAACACAACCAAGCCGATACAATTGAGTCCTACCACTTTTATCTCAAATGGTATTTTAAATAGCTAGGAAATGACACCAAACATCAACCAATGGCTCTACAAGGATCCACCACCCAAGGACACAAGTCACCTCAATTACTTCAAAGGTAAGTACCCTGCAACTCACAAGATGGTGATATAAAAATAGAACTACCAAGGAGGCGGCCTCAGTTATGAAGAACAAGGAATGAAGGATCCTATTGTACCTACCTGGTGAGAAAGGCACCTAGGCCTTGGCATGGACTCTGACACAAGTGGGGGCACCAACGAGAACATCTATGCCTCTTATCCTTCCCTAGGTGAAATCAATGACATCGAAGATGTCCTAGAAGAGAAAGTTATGAGAGCCTATGATGATGTTTTTGATGATAAAACCTTCCTGGGAAATTTTTTCCTACGCCAACTTTCCATTCTCTTCATTGACCTTCCCCTTCGTCATCCCAAAATCATAGATTGGGACCAACCAAGTGTCGTACACGTTGATGAGTTCCAAAGTGAGGATGCACTCCTAAGATTTATGGGATCAATTAAATAAAGAAATGACTGGGGGAAAGATTCAACACATATCTACATGCTGGATCCAAAGGCATAATTTTGGGTAGAGGAGAGCTTCAGCCACAAAAATGAAATAGAAAATAAAAAAGCAAATAATTGATCTCCTAGCAAAAATCCCTCTTGGGTGCTATCTGATCACAAAATAGTAAAAACAAAGGGTGTTTCTGCTATGAAAAATTCTCTAAGGTGCCAAAGGATGAATATTCTCCTCTTCCTCTAATCCATGATTAGAGGCCTGAACAGTCATTGGTTCTCATCGAAGAAAAAAAACCTGTCAACCTGGGCACCAAAGAGAATCCTGCCATCACATACATAGTAGCATCTCTGACTAAAGCAGAATAACTAGGTCTTGTCATTCTCTTGAAGGAATCCATAAATAAATTTGCATGGTCTTACTCCCACATGTAGGGATTAGACCCCAACTTGGTGGTTCACCATATAGTATTGGACCCAAACATCAAACTCGTCAAACAAAAGCTTAGAAAGATGCACTACTTGTCAAAGAAGAGCTAGAGAAGTTACTCCAGGACAAAATCATTCACGCCATTGACTACTCTGACTGGATTTCTAACATGGTGCCAGTGTCTAAATCTAATAAATCAATCAGGATATGTACAAAATTTCAATATCTCACTAAGGCATGTCCCAAGGATGATTTCCCACTACCAAACATAGATATGATAGTAGATGTCACAGCAGATATGAGATGTTGTCACTCATGGATAACTTTTACAGATATAGTTAGATCCATATTGTAGAAGAAGATCAACACAAGACATCATTCACAACCCCCTAGGTGTAATACCCACTCATGTTTTGATTTTTAGTTGTGATACCATACTCTTTTAAGAATTGGTTACAGTTGATTGGCTGAATTATTTTAGGCTACTTTCATGAGAACTATTATTCTTTCAGTTGATGGTGACTATTGATTTATGTTGTTATGGTTATTATTAGGATGTGATGATTTATGTTTCGATTATATTGTACTTACCCCATACTTGCATGTGTATGGTTATCATGTTTATGTATCTGTTTGCCTGTTTGATGTGTTTTTATGGTAGAGGACGGAGACGTAGTTACTTTCTTTGACGATATCCACACGTTCGACCGATCCCTATCATTGATTGCGGTATTATATTATGTATGTACATGCGTGTCCTTTTGGTGACAGGATTGTAGGTACAGGGCATCGTCTTCCCTGAATTGGCAGGAGTGAGCATGCCCACAAATATTCATCTCAATGGTAAAGAGGGGAGGTAACATACAGATCCAAAACCCTAACCTAAGCCTAATCGTCCTAATGTAGGATGAGTTTTAGTATGACTCCCTTATCTGGATTTGTCTAGGTTGACAGAATTTGAATACCCTCTCTTGAATTTGTGTGTGTTTTGCTTCATTATGCTTTCAGGTATTTTTGGATTATTGAGTGATTTTCCATATTCTGTGATTTAATGGATTATAGGTGAATTAATGATTTAATTATATCCTAATTTTATTTTAAATAATTAATTAAGTTGAAATATTTGAATATTTTGATTTAATTTAATATTTAATTGAAAACTATATTGTATGTGCTTATATGATTAATTAAATAATTAAATATTTGGTTGCATGCATTATTGTGACATAAATATTTAATCTATTTAATTAAATATTTTATTAATTACATGTGCATAATTGTGTTGAAAAAGTATTTCAAATTCAAAATATCTTAACTTGTTTTTAGGAGTCTAAGTTGAGTTGTGGTAATAAAGCATATTTTATTTAATTAATTTGGATTTACTTTCAATTTTGAAGTTGAGTTAAACTAGGGATTGACTTGGGAGTTGTCATTCACCTTTGCATGTTTTAGAGAAATTGAATCTCTTTAGGGGAAATTGGTCATTCATTCTCTTATAACAGGTTTTTTGAGAATTGGAGAGCTCTTGGTGATTTTGGGCTTTTGAAGAATTGTGGATTGTTGTGGATCTTGGTTGCTTCGAAGTTTCAAGATTTTCTATTGCTTGTGTGTGTGTGTGTTTGGATCTACATTGTGCCAGATCTGTGGTTGAATTGGGCTTGAGGATTTTAGATCTACTTTCATCCTCCAAGCTACATTCTTCCGTTTCTTGCATTGGATTAAATGTAGGTTTCATTTGCCTTGTATGGATTCAATTTTGTAAGATCTGAAGTTTTATGTGTTGTTTTAATGCTTGTTCTTAAATTTGGCCTTTAAATGGCTTATGGATGTTTTCTATATTTTCAGGTGTTTCTATAAACCCTAGATCTATATTTCTATCATTTTCTATAATCTTAGCATCGCAGGGTTATGCTGTCAAAATTTTGGGAAGAAATTCCCTCTAGATCTATTAGAAAATGAAAAATTAACCCTTTGTATAGTTTATACTATAGAATAAATTAAATTTGTGGTTAATTGATGTTTTGATGTTTTCGGGGTTTTGGAGGAGCTTAGATCTGTTATTTTCATGTTTATATGTTTCTTGACATAGTACCCTTATGCTGTCAAAAAATTTGTGAAAAGATCCCTCCTAGAACTCCTAGAAATCAAAAAATTAATCCTGACTATAGTCCTAGCTATAGTAGAAAATTAAATTATTAGCCTCCTTGTATTTGCTTATTTAAAATTAAATCATTTGGGAAAAACCCACTCTCTGTAAAAAAAAAATACAGACTGGTGAAAAATAAACAATTACACAGGAAAAGGAATTTAGTAAAAGACAAAAAGAAATTAACCTTTCTTTCTAATTTTCCATTTTCGTATAAAAAAATAAAAAAATAAAAGAAATTTATTAAACAAAAACCAAACTGCATGTAGAAGGGTTTCGCAGTTTTAAAAGTAAATTTTTTTAAAAAAATTAAATTTTGTTTAGGGGGGAGGTGGGACTGCATCCCCACCAACCCCCAAGGGACTACGCCACCTATGCAAGGTGGGCGGTAGTACCCCCCCACTGTCCCATAAAGGGACTGCGTAGATTGCGCGGGGGGGGGGGGGTGGGCCCCCCCCACTGTGCTTAAAGGACAATGCATGAAGCGCTGGGGATTGGGGAACCGGTGTGGCCCCCCCCCCATATTGTTTGATTTAATTTATGTTTAAAAAAAGACTTAACTTTATTCGTTGATTTTTTTAGTTTTTTCCTTTTATTAATTATTAAATTTTATTTAATATGTATTATTTAAAAGTTAATTTATATAATTAGATTATAATTAAAATATGTATTGTTTTAGTTGATATAATTAATCTCTAAATAATATGTATTTATATTAATCAATTTAGATGGTTAATTTTTAATTAGTATGTATTTCTATTAATAAATTTATATAATTAGTTTAATTAATATGAATTTTCATGAATTAATGATTACATGTTAATTAAATTATGTAGTTAATTTTTAGTTTATGATTAAGGTGGAATTGTAGGATATTAATAATTTGATTAATCTACATTCTACTTGATTACGAATTTAAATACTATACGGTTGGATTATTAATTTTACTTATTTAAAGGGTATCTTGATTAGACTATTTAGATGCTGGAGGTAGTGTCAAATAGTTCTAAATGCAATTAGCATTAATTATATCAGATCAAGTTATGGATTAGATGAGGATTTTTGTATGTGGCATCTGTAAATGTTTACATGTATTTAGTTCATTTTTTAGTCCTTTAGGACATTTTCATTTCTATACATCTCATGGATCTCTTGTGCTTGTATATGTGGTTATCTAGGACATTAGACGATCTAGGATGTATACAAAGGCTAGAGGGATTGTTTATTATTTTTGTTACTTCATGGTGTGTGTGTTATCATATATTACCCTAAATTGACCATGATGACCCTTTCGATTATGTACCTATGTGTGTACCTATATGTGACCGTTCCTAATTGTGTGGGATATTAGATTTGGGGTACACTGGGGTTGATACCTATGCTAGATCTGTTAGGATCTCTGAGCCTAGGGTAGGTTTCCTAAATGTGTAGTAGGGGGTGGCTTGCAATAAGTTTCGTTTCCGTAAGAGACTACTAGATTTCTTATTATGGAGTTTCTTTAATAAGTGATAACTAAAGACATATTAAGAATATTAAAATGGATTAATAAGATGTATCCTTACCCATACTTGAGTGCTAGTATAGGCTAAGATGGTATTGAGAAGTTGTTAGTTTCTCTGCGAGGTACCTGGCATAGTTAGTGGGCCTTGTCAGTATGAGAGGACATTAGCTCCGTGTATGGTCACTTAGGTGCAGAAATCCATTGTGATTTTTGGGCTGAACTTAAGGGTAGACATACATGATGACACCTTCCATTACACATGCTAGATTTCCTACATTGTCAGTTGCCTCTGGATTAGTGAGTCTTGCCTTTTAGGATGATTAGTACATTGGATTAGAGAGATATCAGGATCCCTTGCTTAGTGGTTATGCCTTGTTGGTTTTGGATATCCGATTGGGATCTGTTGTTATCTCCTCAGCATGGTAGGGTGGACCTTTGTGGTTCCACATGGACAGGTGGTAGTAATTCTTTATCCATTGAGATTCGACATCCTTGTACCAGGTGCTTGATGGTTCTTTGCAGATGAGCTCTTTATGTTCCTTCATCATTTATTATGTAATTTCATTATTGTAATCTTGTATTAGAGTATCGCATGTGATACCTAATCTGGAAATTGTAATGGTAAGTAGTTTAGAGTGATTACTACATACCCTGCGACATGTGCAGTGGATGTGAGTTTATGGTGGTTTCATGGTTATCCATGAGGATTGTAATTATGATTATGTAAGTTGTATTTGATATGTTTAATCAAATGGAATCTTTTTTTATATTGTTAGTTATGTTTTGCTTTAAGTAATTCAACGTCATGGGACCCTTGATTCGTGTAATCTATGTGAGTGTAAGACATGTGTATAAATGGTAATCACTTCCGCATGACTGTATGTTTCTTTATCTTAACTTTAAAAAAAAAATTATTCAGCACACATAGTGACATGTGTTAGGTTAATCTCTCTTGGGTTAGCTGGTGGGGCGTTACATCTGGTATCAGAGCCCTAGTTTCTACACTCGGAACTCTAGGAATTGTATGTCTATTAGGTTGTGTCTAGCTTAAATTGAATCTAAAACATAGACATGCTACACATTTTTTTTGATGTATTTCTTTATGGTTTATTTATTTGTGCCTTAGTTTATGTTTCAAGCTTTGTGGTGAATGTTGTATCCATCTCTATTTGATTCAGGAATTATTCCCGAGACATGCACAACTAGAGGCCATGGTAGGGGTAGGTCTTGTGCCCATGGGGGAGAGTGACATGCTAGCTCCTCCACTAGCGTTAGATAAGAGAGGGAACAACAGTAGGATAAAGGTGAACAAAGGAGAGAGGTTCAGGATGAGTCTGGGGGTATGAACACTAGACAGACCCTGCAGGCTATCCTTGATCGCCTTCCTGAGAGGGCTAGAGTGGAGTGAGAGGCATCTCATCATGCCTAGTAGTAGGAGAGAGAGAGAGAGAGAGAGAGAGAGAGAGAGAGAGACCTTGTGGGAGGACTATTTTAGTGGATCCAGCAGTGGTTGCAGCCAACCACATGAGAGACTTGACAAGAGGAAAGGCCATTCCTTTTGCCGGACAGGATTTTGGTTTAGAGGCATAGACCTAGTTGATTGCTTTGGATAGGGTATTCACGATGCATCACTTTAGTAGTAATACTAAAGCAAGGTACATCTTCATGTAGTTGACTCATTTTGCGGCTATCTGGTGGAAGATAGAGGAGCAGAAGCTTGGACTCTGCATGGACACCATTACTTGGGAACTCTTTCTCAAGAATTTTAGAGAGAGGTTCCTATCTGATCAGTGGAGGCAATAGAGAGCTAATGATTTTCATAATCTTAGATAGCTGACGATGACTTTGGAACAGTATGAGTGTTGTTTCTATGAGCTCCAGTAGTATTCTAGATATAGCGAGGATACTACATTGTTGGTACAACATTTGTATGAGGGCTTAACACTTGCATTATAGGTGACGTGAAGCTCTTTGAGCCAACGGACCTACGAGCTGCGGTGATTAAGGCCACTTTATCAAAGGAAAAATTGGCATCAGGCCATGGTGGTAGATAGGGTGGTCAGGCTAGAGGGGCTTCTAGAGTAGGCTATAGAGGCAACCAGTCGCAGGGCACTGAGAACTTCAAAAATCCATCCAATTATTATAGAGGCAATCAAAACCAGAGCCAGAGTCAACATCAATAGCATCAGTAGCAGAAAATTGTGCCTCCTACCCAGAGTGGTAAGGGTGTGAGGAGTGGATAGCGCCATAGGTGTAATTAGTCCAACCAACCAACTCAGAGCGCATATCCTAGTGTGAGTTGTGGGAGTGTCCAGCAGTCCAGTGCACCCTCCAATGGGAGAGGCAACTTTAGAGGCACGTGGTGTTTCAATTGTGGTCAGTTTGGCCACATTGTGGTGAATTGTCCATAGAGAGAACCACAGTTTTCTACATAGAGGCCAACAGGCTCAAAGCCTACTATAGGGGAGGTTCATATAGAGTTTTTGCAGCTCTTGATCAGAGGCAGGCAGAGCATCAGGGCACAGTCATTGAGACTTTAGGTACTATTTAGGGTACTTCCATTTCTATATTATTTGATTTAGGAGCGACTGAATCTTTGATTTCACCTTTCCTTGTGGAGCATTGTGGTCTAGTGGCTGCAAAGAAAGCATTAGGTTGGCAAGTGGGGTTAGCCTCGGGGGCTAGAGTAGCTATGGATTCCTTGGTTAACAGTTGTAAACTGAACCTAGGGAAGTTCATTACCTCAATTGACCTACGTGTGATTCCTTTGGGGTCATATGGGGTTGTCTTAGGAATGGACTGGTTGGGAGCTCATGGAGCTAAGATTGATTGTAGAGAGAAGATCGTCATTTGCAAGGATGATGCTGGCAGTGAGTGTGACATTGTGGGAATTCCTCGACCCATATCTCTTCACATGATATCTGCTATGCAACTGAAGTGATGTATGCAAAAGGGATGTCAAATGTATGTAGTATCCATGTATGAGTTAGATGGTATGGAAAGTGAAGTCAAAGCTTTGGATCATCCCATACTTTAGGAGTTTATTGATGTATTTCTTGATGAGATTCCAGCTATGCCACCGAAGTGTGACATAGACTTTCGCATAGAGCTTGTGCCAGGAGCAGAGCCTATTTCTAGAGCACCATATCATATGGATACTCATGAGTTGAGTGAGCTGAAGCTACAGTTAGAGGATCTATTGGAAAAGGGGAGCATTCACCCTAGTGTTTCTCCTTGGGGTGCACTTGTCCTCTTCATCAAGAAGAAGGAAGGATCCTTACGCTTGTGTATCAAAAAATAGACAGTTGAACAAGGTAATGGTCAAAAATAGGTACCAATTGCCACATATTGATGACTTGTTTGATCAGATCAAGGGAGCCAAGGTGTTCTCTAATATTGATCTGAAGTCAAGATACCACTTGTTATGGATTGAGGATGCTGATATCCATAAGACAGCTTTCTGTACATGCTATGGACATTATGAGTTCACAGTGGGTCCTTTTGGGTTGACGAATGCTCCATCGGTGTTCATATGTTTGATGAATAGAGTGTTTTGAGAATACCTAGATCACTTCATGCTCGTGTTCCTGGATGATATTTTGATCTACTCTAGGTCCATGGAGGAGCATGAAGAGCATCTTCGACAGGTTCTGGAGTGTCTTAGGAAGAATCAACTTTATGCCAATCCGGTGAAGTGCAATTTCTTCCAGACTGAGGTTCAGTATCTTGGTCATGTCATTTTAGGAGAAGGTATCTCTGTAGATCCTTCAAATATCTAGGCAATTGTAGAGTGGCCAGCACCCACTAGTGTGTCTGAGGTGCATAGTTTCATGGGTCTTGCAGGATACTACCGCAGATTCATGCAGAACTTCTCTAGGGTGGCTCATCCTATTACTTCTCTTCAGCGGAAAGGGAAGAAGTTTGTATGGATAGAGAAGTGCAAGGAGGATTTTTAGAGTCTCAAGGTGTGTTTGACCAGTGCATCTATCCTAGCTGTGCCTGATCCAGTGGGGGATTTTGTTGTACGCACTAATGCATCGTTAGAGGGTATTGGAGTGGTTCTCATGCAGGATGGGCGAGTGATTGCCTATGAGCCTTGAAAAATCAAGGATCATGAGATCAACTACCCTACACATGATCTGGAGCTAGTGGCGGTTGTCCATGATTTGGTATGATGGAGGAATTTTCTTTCGGGACACTGATTTGAGCTTCATAACAACCATTGTAGTCTTCAGTATATCTTTACCCAGCCTAATCTGAATGCTAGGCAGAGAAGGTGGATGGAATTCCTTTGTGAATATGACTTTGAGATAAAGTATATTAAGGGGAAGGAGAACGTGGTTGCTGATGCATTGAGTTGCAAGTGATAGGAAGTTCTAGCATTAACTCTTAGCATGGATTTGAGGAGTAGGATACTCCAGTCACTTCCTAGAGATACATTTTATCAGGAGGTGAAAGCTGAGATAGAGTCAGGGAGACCATTAGAGGGCAGATTCTCTAGTTATATTTTGGAGACAGATGGTCTTATGCGTCATATGGGCTAGATCTATGTACCACCATTGGATGATTTGCATACATTAGTGTTATTCAAGGCTCATCATGCACCCTATTCGGCACATCCTGGTGTCAAGAAGATGCACGTAGATCTTTGAAAACTCTATCATTGGGCTGGTATGAAGAGGGAGATTGCAAAATTTGTGGCTAGATGTTTAGAGTGTTAGAGGGTCAAGGCAGATCACCAGCATCCAGCAGGGCTTCTTTACCCTAATCTCATTCCATCATGGAAGTGGGACATCATATCTATGGATTTCATAGTTGGATTGCCTATGACTCCTCACAGGCATGATGCTATTATGGTGATTTTTGATCGGTTGACCAAGGTGGCTCATTTCTCACCGATGAGATCATCTTACACAGTAGCTTCTGTGGCCCAAGTCTTCATGCAGGACATTGTGAGACTTCATGGCATTCCTCTCCGTATTATATCAGATCGAGATCCTATTTTTACCTTAGCCTTTTAGACATCTTTACAACATGATTTAGGTGCTCAGCTAAGTTTCAGTTTAGCGTATCATCCTGAGACTGATGGTCAGACAGAGCGGGTGAACCAGGTTCTAGAGGACATGTTGAGGATGTATGTCATGGATAGACAGACTCACTGGGAGGACTACTTGTACCTAGTAAATTTTGTGTATAATAATGGATATCATAGTTCCATTGGCATGGCACCTTTTTAGGCATTGTATGGCCATACTTGCAGTACACCTTTGAGTTGGGATAGATTGGAGGACCGTATTCTTCTTGGTCCTAAGATGCTTTGTGACATGGAGTAGTAAGTAGTGAGGATTCATGAGCATTTAATGACTGCACAGGATAGACAAAAGAAGTATGCAAATGCTCACAAGGTGGATAGGCAGTTCATAGTCGGAGATAGAGTGTTCCTGAGAGTGCGCCCACAGAAGAGTTTGATCCATTATGGAAAGGGTTTTAAGTTGGCACCTCATTTTGTTGGACCATTTGAGATCCTAGAGAGGATAGGACTAGTTTCTTATTGACTTGCTTTGCCACCTAGCCTTTCGTGCATCCGTGATGTTTTTCACATTTTAGTTCTTAGGAGATATATACCTGACATTATGCATGTACTTGGTTAGAATGCATTACAGGTCAAGGACGGGTAGCTAGCTTTGGAGCCAATATGTATTCTAGAATAGTGGGGTGTGACCCTCAGGGGTTGCACCATAGAGTAGGTAAGGGTCCAATGGGACCCAAATGATGAGTCTTCAGCGACTTGGGAGGATGCAGATAGATTACGGGGTTTATATCCCTACTTGTTTACGGGCTTCCAGGAGTAAGCCTAATCCTAGGGGGGGTGGATGTAATACCCACTCAT
>MU224273.1:1491695-1507841 GCA_018584345.1 Thuja plicata
CAAATGATGAGTCTTCAGCGACTTGGGAGGATGCAGATAGATTACGGGGTTTATATCCCTACTTGTTTACGGGCTTCCAGGAGTAAGCCTAATCCTAGGGGGGGTGGATGTAATACCCACTCATGTTTTTCTTTTTGGTTGTGATTCCATACTCTTTTAGGCATTGGTTACAGTTGATTGGTTGAATTATTTTAGGCTACTTTCACGAGAGCTATTATTCTTTCAGTTGATGGTGACTATTGGTTTATGTTGTTATGGTTATTATCAGGATGTGATGATTTATGTTTTGATTATATTGTACTTACCCCATACTTTCATGTGTATGGTTATCATGTTTATGTATCTGTTTGCCTGTTTGATGTGTTGTTGTGGTAGAGGATGGAGACGTAGTTACTTAATTTGGTGAGATCCACACGTTCGACCGATCCCTATCATTGATTGCAGTATTATATTATGTATGTACATGCATGTTCTTTTGGTGACAGGATTGTAGGTACAGGGCATTGTCTTCCCTGAATTGGCAGGAGTGAGCGTGCCCACAAATATTCATCTCAATGGTAAAGAGGGGAGGTAACATACAGATCCAAAACCCTAACCTAAGCCTAATCGTCCTAATGTAGGATGAGTTTCAATATGACTACCTTATCTGGATTTGTCTAGGTTGACAGAATTTGAATACCCTCTCTCTTGAGTTTGTGTGTGTTTTGCTTGATTATGCTTTTAGGTGATTTTTGGATTGAGTGATTTTCCATATTCTGTGATTTAATGGATTATAGGTGAATTAATGATTTGATTATATCCAATGTTTATTTTAAATAATTAATTAAGTTGAAATATTTGAATATTTTGATTTAATTTAATATTTAATTGAAAACTATATTGTATGTGCTTATATGATTAATTAAATAATTAAATATTTGGTTGCATGCATTATTGTGACATAAATATTTAATCTATTTAATTAAATATTTTATTAATTACATGTGCATAATTGTGTTGAAAAAGTATTTCAAATTCAAAAGATCTTAACTTGTTTTTAGGAGTCTAAGTTGAGTTGTGGCAATAAAGTATATTTTATTTAATTAATTTGGATTTACTTTCAATTTTCAAGTTGAGTTAAACTAGGGATTGACTTGGGAGTTGTCATTCACCTTTGCATGTTTTGGGGAATTTGAATCTCTTTAGGGGAATTGGTCATTCATTCTCTCATAATAGGTTTTTTGAGAATTGGAGAGCTCTTGGTGATTTTGGGTTTTTGAGGATTTGTGGATTGTTGTGGATCTTGGTTGCTTCGAAGTTTTAGGATTTTCTATTGTTTGTGTGTGTGTGTGTGTGTTCAGATCTACATTGTGCCAGATCTATGGTTGAATTGGGCTTGAGGGTTTTAGATCTACTTTCATCCTCCAAGCTACATTCTTCCGTTTCTTGCATTGGATTAAAGGTAGGTTTCATTTGCCTTGTATGGATTCAATTTTGTAAGATCTGAAGTTTTCTATGTTGTTTTAATGCTTGTTCTTAAATTTGGCCTTTAAATGGCTTATTAATGTTTTCTATGTTTTTGAGTATTTCTATAAACCCTAGATCTATATTTCTATCATTTTCTATAATCTTAGCATTGTAGGGTTACGCTGTCAAAATTTTGGGAAGAAATTCCCTCTAAATCTATTAGAAAATGAAAAATTAACCCTTTATATAGTTACTACTATAGAATAAATTAAATTTGTGGTTGATTGATGTTTTGATGTTTTCAGGGTTTAGGAGGAGCTTAGATATGTTATTTTCATGTTTGTATGTTTCTTGGCATAGTACCCTTATGCTGTCAAAAAATTTGTGAAAAGATCCCTCCTAGAACTCCTAGAAATCAAAAAATTAATCCTGACTATAGTCCTAGCTATAGTGGAAAATTAAATTATTAGCCTCCTTGTATTTGCTAATTTAAAATTAAATCATTCGGGAAAAACCCACTCTTTGTAAAAAAAATATAGACTGGTGAAAAATAAATAATTACCTAGGAAAAGTAATTTAGGAAAAGACAAAAAGAAATTAACCTTTCATTCTAATTTTCCGTTTTCGTATTAAAAAAAAATAAAAAATAAAAGAAATTTATTAAACAAAAACCAAACTGCATGTTGAAGGGTTTCGCAGTTTTAAAAGTAAAATTAAAAAAAAAATTAATTTTGTTTAGGGGGGAGGTGGGACCCCCCCAACCCCAAGGGACTGCGCCACCTATGCAAGGTGGGCGGCAGTACCCCGCCACTATCCCATAAAGGGACTGCGCAGATTGCGTGGGGGAGGGTACCCTGCGGCCCCCCCCATTGTCCTTAAAGGACAGCGCATGAAGCGCTGGGGATTGGGGAGCTTGCGTGGGTCCCCCCCCTAATTGTTTGATTTAATTTATGTTTAAAAAAAAAAACTTAACTTTATTCGTTGTTTTTTTTAGTTTTTTCTTTTTATTAATTATTAAATTTTATTTAATATGTATTATTTAAAAGTTAATTTATATAATTAGATTATAATTAAAATATGTATTGTTTCAGTTGATATAATTAATCTCTAAATAATATGTATTTATATTAATCAATTTAGATGGTTAATTTTTAATTAGTATGTATTTCTATTAATAAATTTATATAATTAGTTTAATTAATATGAATTTTCATGAATTAATGATTACATGTTAATTAAATTATGTGGTTAATTTTTAGTTTATGATTAAGGTGGAATTGTAGGATATTAATAATTTGATTAATCTACATTCTACTTGATTATGAATTTAAATACTATACGGTTGGATTATTAATTTTACTTATTTAAAGGGTATCTTGATTAGACTGTTTAGATGTTGGAGGTAGTGTCAAATAGTTCTAAATGCAATTATCATTAATTATATCAGATCAAGTTATGGATTAGATGAGGATTTTTGTATGTGGTATCTGTAAATGTTTACATGTATTTAGTTCATTTTTAGTCCTTTAGGACATTTTCATTTCTATGCATCTTATAGATCTCTTGTGCTTGTATATGTCGTTATCTGGGACATTAGATGACCTAGAATGTATATAGAGGCTAGGGGGAGTGTTAATTATTATTTTTTACTTCATGGTGTGTGTGTTATCATATATTACCCTAAACTGACCATGATGACCCTTTCGATTATGTACCTATGCGTGTACCTATATGTGACCATTGTTGATTGTGTGGGATATTGGATTTGGAATACACTAGGGTTGAGACCTATGCTAGATCTATTAGGATCTCTAAGCCTAGGGTAGGTTACCTAGATTTGTAGTAGGGGGTGGCTTGCAATAAGTTCTATGTCCGTAAGAGACTACTAGATTGCTTATTGCAGAGTTTCTTTAATAAGTGATAACTACAGACATATTTAGAATATTAAAATGGATTAATAAGATGTATCCTCACCCATACTTGAGTGCTAGTATAGGCTTAGATGGTATTGAGAAGATGTTAGTTGCCCTGCGAGGTACCTGACATAGTTAGTGGGCCTTGTTAGTATGAGAGGACATTAGCTTCGTGTATGGTCACTTAGGTGCCCAAATCCATTGTGATTATATAGGATGAACTTAAGGGTAGACGTACATGATGACACCTTCCTTTACACATGCTAGACTTCCTACGTTTTCAGTTGCCTCTGGATTAGTGAGTCTTTCCTTTTACGATGATTAGTACACCAGATTAGAGAGCTATCAGGATCCCTTGCTTAGTGGTTATGCCTTGTTGGTTTTGGATATCCAATTGGGATTTGTTGTTATCTCCTCAGCACGGTGGGGTGGACCTTTGTGGTTCCACATGGACGGGTGGTAGTGATTCTTTATCCTTGTACCAGGTGCTTGATGGTTCTTTGTGGATGAGCTCTTTATCTTCCTTCATCATTTATTATATAATTTCATTATTGTAATCTTGTATTAGAGTATCACATGTGATACCTAATTTGGAAATTGTAATGGTAAGTAGTTTAGAGTGATTACTACATACCCTGCGACATGTGTAGTGGATGTGAGTTTATTGTGGTTTCATGGTTATCCATGAGGATTGTAATTATGATTATGTAAGTTGTATTTGATATGTTTAATCAGATGGAATCTTTTGTTATATTTTGTCATGTTTTACTTTAAGTAATTCAACGTCATGGGACCCTTGAGTCATGTAATCTATGTGAGTGTAAGACATGTGTATAAATGGTAATCACTTTTGCATGATTATATGTTTCTTTATGTTAACTTTAAAAAAAAAATTATTTAGCACACATAGTGACATGTTTTAGGTTAATCTTTCTTGGGTTCCCTAGCGGGGCATTACACTAGGGATCCTTCTATTATAATATGATGCCATTTGGCTTGAAGAACACCATGGAAACCTATCAGAGGGCCATGACTGTCATTTTTCATGACATGATTCACAAGATTCTTGAAGACTATGTAGATGATATCTTGGAAAAATCAGTAAAAAGGGAAGACCACCTAGATCTTTTGGAATGCGTCTTTGACAGGATTGGACACTACTACCTAATGCTCAAATGTAATAAGTGTATCTTTGGGGTCACGTTAGGTAAACTCCTTGGGTTCATCGTATCTAGAAGAGGCAATGAAATATATCCAAAGAAGGTGCAATCTATCATAGAGATGCCTCTACCAAAAACACTCTAACAACTACACAGGCTTCAAGGAAAGCTACAATCTATGTGTCATTTTATCTCCGAGTTAGAAGACAAGTGTCAATTTTTCACTCATCTCTTGCAAAAAGATAACACTTTCAAATGGGATCCTCAGTGTCAGAAGAGTTTTGACAAGATTAAAGAATATTTTTCTAATCCACCCATCTTGGTACCACCTATACTCGGCTGACCACTCATCTTGTATATTTCATCTACTACAATAGCCCTGGGGGCACTCCTTGCTCAGTTGGATGATGAAGGCAAAGAAAGAGCCATTTATTACATGATTTAGACTTTAGTGGGTTATGAGCTTAATTATTCCCCTATGGAAAAAGCATGTTTGGTAGTGATCTTCCCCACTCAAAAACTTTACCACTATATGCTTAGTCATACAACCAAGCTCATTTCAAAGGTGGACCCTCTTAAGTACCTATTCTCCAAGACTACTCTCATAGGACGAATGGAAAAATAGGTTATGTTGTTAAGCGAGTTTGATATTTAATATGTAGATAGAAAAGCCATTAAAGGGCAAGTCATTGCCGATCAGCTAGCAGAAGCACCATTGGTGGATTCCTATCCTCTAATCACTAAATTTTTGGATGAAAATTTGTGCATGATAGAAGAGAAACCTACCTGGAAACTCTACTTTGATGGGTCCTACATAGCTCATGGTGCAGGGGCAAGAATAATTTTTGTCACACCTCAAGGTGACTACATCCCTATGTCATTCAAATTGGGATTTCCCTGCATGAACAACATTGTAGAATATAAGGCACTAATCGCAGGGCTCTACATGACTATAGAATGGAACATCATAGATATACTTGTCTTTGGCAATTCCCAACTCATCATCAAACAAGTTCTGGACGAGTATCAAACCAAAGATGATAAATTGATGCCATATAAGTAGATGGTTGACAAGATGAAAGAACATTTCCTCCACTTGTAGATAACACAAGTACCACGCTTATAGAATAAGGCTGCCGATGCAATGGCCACAATTGGCTCCCTCTTAGAGATTCCTCATGAGTCTACGCAATATGAATGCTTAGTTGAGAAACTTCATGCTCGTGCTTACAAGAACGATGAATCAAATCGCGTATGTGTCTTGGTTGGTCCCCAATCCCCATGGTACCATGATATCCATGCTTATCTACAAAATGGTATAATATCCCCTCATCTCACCTCAACCCAATGCCAAAATTTCATTCACAGAGCTTCCCGCTACACCCTCGTAAACAACACCCTTTATCATCGAGGTTATCACAATGTGCTCTCTAGATGTTTAGATGAAAATGAAGCCACCTAGGCTCTACAAGAGGTACATGCTAGAATCTACAGTGCCCACATGAGTGGCATGGTCCTAGCCAAGAAAATTTTACGTACAGTGTAGTATTGGCCTACAATGGAACATGATGCTTGTGATTTCGTCAAGAAGTGTCTACCTTGCAAACAACATGCTAATTTGATCCATGCTCCTGATAAGGACCTCAGACCTATTGCACCTCCTTGGCCCTTCTCTTGTTGGGGTTTTGTCCTCATTGGTAAGATTACTCCCCTTTCTTCTAAAGGCCACAAATACATAATCATAGCAACAAAGTACTTTACAAAGTGGGTTAAAGTAATTCCACTCACTCTCACTAGAGATGTCCAAATATCCAAATTCATCCTCTATCACATTGTCTACCGCTTTGGCATACCCTCCACTATCTTGAAAGAACATGGAACACCATTTGAAAATCAACACGTCAGTGATCTGTGTGCTCAGCTTTATATCCATCACCATTTCTCCAGTCCATATTTCCCTCAAGGTAATGGCCAAGCTAAGGAAACTAACAAGACCCTCCTCAAAATCCTCAAGAAAGTTGTTAATGATACTTGTCATGACTAGCATCTCCAAATCAACTCTACTCTCTGTGCATATCACACTTCCTACCATACTCCCATGGGCACTACTCCATATTCCCTAGTCTACAGTGCTGAAGCTGTCTTACCAATTGAGGTCAAACTACCATCCCTCCAAGCATCACTGAGAGGCCTGGTTGATGATGAAGATTATTGAGTGGCATGACTCACACAACGTGATATTCTAGATGAAAAGTGTCAGCAAGCCTATGAACACCTAATATTCTATCAAAATAGACTCAAGCAGAACTATAACAAGAAATCTCACCCATACCAGTTCCAGGTGGGGGACCTTGTGCTCAAGGAAAATTGGAAAGTGTGTACTGATCGGGAAAAGAAAGGTAAGTTCGAAGTTACCTGGAAAGGCCCATACATTGTCACTACATGCTTCAGTTCTAGGGCATATCAACTCTCCACTCCTAAAGGAGAGCCATTGAATGATCCTATCAACATCATTCATCTTAGGTGCTTCTATGCCTAATGGCTAGTTATTCATTCTAGTTATCTTAAAAAATCCATAAAAAGTATAAAAGTCTTGAAAAAAACCTCAAAAAGGTAGAAAAATGAAACTAAAAAAATGATTGTCCTGATGAAAACCTGGCAAACAGGCTCTTGGACAAAATAAAAAACCCAAAAAATCAAAAAATAAAAGAGAAAATTTTTGTCCAATGGTGAAAAATTGACAATCGGGCGCCTTGGACAAGTATGGGTGATAAAAACCTGGCAACAAACATCACACATAATGAACCATTCCATTATCTATCAAAATCTCATTCCCCTCCATCTCCACCATCACATCTTTGTAAACCTCAGCATTTCTCATATTCCCCAGGTGTTCCAACACTATGACACACATCAAACAAGCAAGATCCAATCAAGTCTCGGTAGTCACCTTTGTACACAATCTCTTGTAATTAATCACTTGTAATTATCATTTGGTTTGGTCCTTGTGTATTCATGACATGTCTAGTCCTCTCACCATCGCACTAACACTCTAAGCCACCTTCATGATAACCTTCCTTGCCTGGTCCTTCATAGTCTTCCTAGCTGGTTCATTAATTGATTGTGACACACACCAAAAACATGAGCCCCATTGCATCCATTGCATCAGCGCCATACCTGTATTTTCATATCATCCCTACATTTTCATTAGGATCATCGCATTTACATACATTGCATCATAAAAAAATTCATAAACATATTAAGAACATTCATTGCATTATATCACAAGTACCACCATATACATTAAATGCATAAAACATACATCTAGGTGCATACATCTAAACATATCATCCTATATATACATAATCATAAAACATCACATCCTGCAAACACCAATGTCAATACTCATAAAAGCATATGCATCATAGTATCATATCAATCAAAACAAAAGAATCATACATCATAGAGTCATAAGAGTCATCAATTGATCATATATATATAGTCATGAGTATAGTGTCTATCATCAATAAATACATATCCGTGCACCTAGGTGCTGATATACATGTACATCTCAAAATACAAAACTTTGTGTCACAAAAATCCTCTGAAGGAATCATACTGGTGGCTGTGTTCCCCCTCTTGGTGGTACCCATGGTGGCATCCCAACCGACCACTGAGATGCAGAAGCCTGAATGGTGGTCTGTGATTGAGACCTCTCTAAGTACACATGTGTCTGTCCCTTAGGAACTAACTAATGGTACAATGCCCAATAGTGGGTTGGCTCTCTGCCTACTCTACCTACATCCCTGTGAGCAGCAAAAGCCTCTGCCACCACCTATCTTGACCCACCTACATTGGCCACCTATCTAGCAATATATCAATCTTTCCTATAACCCTCAGCCCACCTCTATGCTACATCCCTCTTCGAGGTCAATGCTAGAATCTGCTCGGTCACCTAATCCATCTGCTCTGTAAGAGTACCCAACTAATATGTCAGTGTCCCTATCTCAGTTCGTAACTCCATAGCAACCTGGGTTAGGTCCACCATGGAAAACTCCCCCGATTCCAATCTTCCCTATAAGGTGTTGAGTCCACCCTCAGTCCTATCCACCTATGTTGTCTCTATAGCTAATATCCCCTATACCCAGGTCATCTTGGTCTGCAGGCTAGTCTCAGATACTTGTGCCATACCTAACAAACCTCATAGCTGTGTACACTCAATCTATAAACTGTCTCACTCTGCAATGACAATATCATGAGTATCCTATGCAATAAATCCTATTGGTGGCCCTTGCGGCCCCTGTGGTACCTATACCTATGTTGGCACCTGAGGTGCCTGAACCTATCCCTGAATAGGCAGCCGAGGTGCCTGATCATGCCCATCCCCTGGTGGCCCCTGATCTTGTCCTCCCTCTGCCTATGCCCCTATCTGGGGCCGAACCATCTTTGTTGTGGCATCCTCCTCTTCCCTACTGCTGAGGTCTCAGGGGAATATCCTACTATTGTCCCATCATCAACATCCATGTCTCCTATTGGATTCTCATGGGCTGCTACCTTCCCTAGGTCTATCAGCTGTAAGGGTGTGTGCGCGTCCCACCATGCTGCATACTCTATAGTCATCCCGACATCTATGACATCTAGCCTAGCCATGAGTTCTATCCTCACTATCATCCTCCAGGCCACCCTCATTATGAGTGCATCAGTGTACCTACCCCACATGCCCACCTCCTTGGTGACATGAGGATGTAAATAATCCTCTGCCACCACCCCCTACTACAGTCCAAACTATCTCATGACCCTAGATGGCATGTATCTCTCTATCTGGTGGATGGTACTCCCTAGTATAAAGAAATCTACCTGTACATAGGAGAGGTGTAAGAAATCCTCAAAGTTGTCCTCTACTCCAGCCTCCCAATCCATAGCTCCCCACGACTCGTAGAGTCTGTATGGGATCTAGTAGAAAACCTGGACCTCATCTAGTAACCGTCGCTAGTATCTTTTCTAACCAACATAAGTGTATCTCAGTGGAAACCTATATCTACATGCATAAGGATCTCCTAACTAATGCACCTCCCATACTCACATTAGTCAATACACCGCAATGTGCTCCCAGGCCCATACTAATAGCTAAGTAACTCTAGTCCCCATGTTGCGCACCTCACACTATGCATCCATGTGCAGATCATGATATAACTGTCCCAAGATGCCATATCCCCAACATTAGGTCATCCCCTCCTCTAGCATCCCTGCTAATACCTGTGACCACCCCATCCCAAAACCATGACCAACCAATTCTGCCAGCATCCACCCACCGATCAAACTAGCCAAATATAGCGCTAATCTCCTTAGTCTCCTATCAATCACTGGCTACCAGGGCATGCATCTCTTGTATGTGGGGATCCTCCTCATAGGCCTCCTAAATGTAATCTCCATGTAGTGATTTCTATCCTCTAACCTATACTACGGTACCGAACCTTAGATCGGTATCTATAGAATCCACCACACATCCTCGAGAGTGATAGTGGCCTCCCCGGTCAACAGATGAAACATAGTGGTATCGTTGTGCCACCGCTCAATCAAGGCAGTCATCATCCCATTATGTGCCTATAGCCTAGGCCATCAGGGTACATAGTCTAAACCAGCCGCTGCTAATAGCTTCCAGTCTGCATCAGTTAGCTAGGCCTCTAGCTCCATCTTTGGCGACCAGTGCTCCTAAGATCCCAATGGTGGGAAATGCTCCCACAAAATCCAAAATCCACCATGTCAACCCATATTACTTATGTTTCTAGCCTAACCCCTCTCAAAAATGGGGCATCCCATCCCTAGGTCCTTTGCTGACCCATCGCTGGACCCCACCGGGTTCCTCTATTTTCCTTCCCCTTGGGGTCTGTCCCTTTTAGTGTAGATGCTGATTTAGTCAGAGATGCTGGTTCTTACAATGGTGTCTCTACCTGTGTCTCCCAAAGACCACCATCTTTGAAGATGCAGATCTGGGTCTGACATCTTCAAAGACACCAGTTCAGCACAGACATCTTTGGTGACGCAGGTCCAGGGATCGACGTCTACGAAGACGTTGATATGGGGATCGACGTCTTTGCAAATGCCAGTTCAGGAATCGGTGTCTTTGGTCTGCCACCCTTCCTACCTGCATTAAATGCCCCCTACCCACCCTAAAAGTGTTAAAAACTTTTACAAAAGTAAACACAGGTATGGTTGAGTTACTCACTGGTACTGGTCGCTCCACGGGTCTCCCGTTGGTCCGAACGCGCTCTCTTAACTGCCCCTTCATCCTCTTGCCAGCCATGTTTTCACTTGAGAGCTCTTTCCTCATCTTGTTACTATTCACAATGACCTTCCTTTAGCCCTCCCACCCCTCTTATAGCCCCCATTTTTGCCAACAATTTTCCCCTGCTCCTTTTTCTTCCCCCGCTTGTATATTTTTTTATTATTAGTCCCGTTGTACAGCCTAAATGCGTAGAAAATCCAAAAACATTTAAAAATTGCCAAAAATGCCAAAAAAATAAAAAATTGCACAAATCCAAAAAAAAAAAAAATAATAATCAAATATCTTGCAATAAACATTTGTTTCTTTTCACATCGTTCATTTTTTCCCTTTTTAGTGACGTTTTGACTCTTGCAACTGCGATCTTGTTCTTTACCAGATCAGTTTTGCGACCGATTATCCTTGCTTCTCATTCTGTTCACAACTTTTTCCAATGATTATCATTTACAATCAAATCCAATCTTTTCTTGTTAGGATGCATCCTTCTGGTGTCAGCTTATCAAATCCTTCATCACATCACTCCTGGTCATGGCAAGAACTTTGGACTGAATGACTGCTTGGTAATGAGGCCTTCTTTATTGATTTTATCTTTTTGTGCCAGTTTAAACCTACTCACCACTACCTCAATCTGCTATATCTTGGTGTGTTGTGACTGGTGGCTACTAATACATGCATCTTTTGCATTTTTTTTCTCTAAGCATCTAGTCCATGCAAATGATTCTTCTCATCTGTGTTTTCTAATACCTGATGCATACCTCCTTTTGCAATATTAAAATTGGATGTGCTCTACATATTTTTCACACAAATGGCTCCACAAGGCTCGTTAGTTGCATTTAATTTCATCCTTACATTCTTAGTTGCATTCTTAGTTAGATTTCAAAAGGCTTCTATTTATTACCTCCTCTTCCTTCCTCCTTCCCGTTGCATCTGTTAGGGATTTTTCTTGTATGAACCAAAATTGCTTGAAATGTCTATTTGAAAACTGTACCTTCTAATACTGATTTAGAGACAAGAAAAGCCTAATTTCTAAGGACTAGATAAGGTCCTTCTTCATTTTTGAGCTCCACAAATACTCAGGCAGGTTTTACCTCTTAAGATTACTGTTTACACAGTATTTGTTGATGTGGACACTGATTAGCTATGTATCTTTATTGGACCAACTTATGAATTATCTTGCAAATGACCAAGCATAGCCATAAACAAGATATTACCATACAAACCATAGTTATAAGCATAACAATAACCAGTGATACAAGGATTCTCATCCTTCTTTCTTTTCTTTATAGGAGGGACAACCTAAAGGATTCACTCTTCAAGGAATCAACAATATGGACAGTGTCCTGCTGACAGAGGTCCTTAACAAGTTCAGTTTGTTTGTTCTTAGTAACAGAGTATTTTAATTGATTTKGTTTTGATAACTTGGAATATCTCARACATAGATAGATTATCAGACTACTTTCTGAACCAGTGCCTATCCTTTGGGCTATAGAGTCAAATATAAGCTAAGATATCATATAAATAAAACACAGTAAACTGCCTTACAGTTCACATGCAACTCAGATAAATTGCCTTACAAATTATCCTGTCACCTCAAATCTATTGTATCAAATCCTTAAACAGAGTAGTATGCTCCTTGAAATCACTTACAACATTTAATTCTTTCCTTGAAAGAAACTTGTAAATAATTAAATGATTACCTTATAACCAGTATGTTCAGAATACCTTGCAAACTAAACATAGAAGATCACATACAAAGGAAAAGAGACAGCAAGAGAGAAGAGTAAAATTGCACCGTATATTATTTATAAGATCCAGCCTTTCATACATGAGAGATTACATAGCTTCCAAAAAAAAGACATAAGCCAGAATATCTGAATTCTGTAGTATATTATCTCTTCTTCAAAAAATGTTCCAATATCAAAGACCTTTAACTATTACAAATTTTCTACTATATATAGATTCTAGACCATCTTGGAATCCCTAAGGATGCAACAAGCTTCGGATGGTCTCAAAACCCTAACCCTAAAGATACAAGAGAGACAAGAGAGAGAGAGAGAGAGAAGAAGCGGTGAATGGACTGAGTCAAAAAGGTAAAATCAGATATCTCTTGTTCTTCTCACGACATGGTGACTGCAATCTGATTTGTAGATGGTAGCCAGTGTATTTATGCCGATTCCTGATAGTTGTTCTCACCTGCTCACCTACATCTCCTTTTGAAATAACTATCTATCGTGTCTATGAACAGTGTAGTGCCAAGTGTTTTACCTCACTCATCGTCCAAAATTTCCTCCTCTAGTACAGGCTTCTTTTTCTTCGGTGTTGTCATGAATTTCCATGCCTTCTATTGGCCAATTGAAGTCTTGAGTGCTTTGTACCTGTACCTTTTGCCTGTCCCATCTCACATCAGTGATGTTCTTGACATCAAGTAGGAACTTGTTGATATCTATTTCAGCTTTGAATGCCTCATCCAATATTAAATTAAATCCATCTATATCAACCTCAGTTCCCAAAAGAAAAGCCTCTTCACTAGGCATCTTGGTGTCAAACTCATCCCTCCAGGCATCTATAGCTTTTACCTGGTCATCATCTCCTTTTAAGGCACGAATAAACCTATTGAAATCAGCTGAAAAGAGACTCAATTTAGCCTCTATTTGGTTCAATTTTCCTTTGAATAATGAGAGCGAAATGTTTACCCTTTTAATCTCATCTTCAACTTCTATGACTATTGGAGGAAAGTTAGGTCTTATGGTCTGCAAAGATGATAACTTCTCAAATAAACTTGCCATGACAGACCATTTTGTAAAGTATGGGTTTAGAATTAGAAGGTACCTCAATACCTCAGCATGCAATATAGGCAGCTTATTATATGTATTAATTACAACATCAGCTTTGTTTTTGAGGACCTCAATCCTATGTTGTAATATGCCTTTTAGTGCTTTCAATGCTATTGCATTTCCTTTTTCTTCATCCACCTTTTGTTCTACAGCCTCTTCTGATTTAGGCTTGTCTTCAATCTGCATAGGTGGTGGTTGTGCTGGCACATACACTATCTCAGGCTTTGCCTCCAATTCATCTATCAATGTCTTTATCAGCTGATTCCTTTGGTATAGTTGTATATGGCACATGTCTCTGTCTTGAGACAGTGCACTTGTTTCTTCTAACAGAGTGGTATACCTTTCAGACAATTACTTTGTCTTATCCTCATTGAGTTGAGCCCAGTGTGTCATAACTTGGGAAATTTCTAGGTCCCTTGTATTTTGGACTTACCACACCATCTGATTCCCCACCATATTCTCTTGAATGTTTACTAATTGGGGCTTCTGGTCCTTAGGGCTCAAACTCCACATAGCAAAGGCCTGAGACTTTGGGTTATACCCAAATCCTTTGATCATTTCTCCCACTTGGACTTCACTGACCATTTTAAGGTTAGGATACTTTCTGATTTGATCTATGATGAATGCAGATGCCAAATCCTAGCCTTCAGCCAATAAGATCCCACTTCCTAAAACCATTTTCCTGGCATCTTCAGGAGAGATGTCCTCATTTTCAGGATCATAATTTTGTAGGGCCACAAGAGCTTCATTAGTAATGGTTTCTTTTCCGTCCACAGTTAATTGTGACTTTATCTACTTTGTCTTGTGCCACCTGAGGAAATATTTAAATTCCTCTATCTTTACAAAGTTGTCATCATCCAGGAATTTTTGCTGGTTAAGAAATCTTTCATCTACGCAGGCTCTGAGTGGTATCTCAACCTCATCTTCTAAGTCAGGCCTCTGCCTCTTTCCTTCCCTGATTTATTTTCTTAGGTTATGATCATATAACCTGGTGCCTGGTACTAAGGCCTTAGCCTTGTCTTTTTTCTTAGTTTGGCCCTCCTCTGAAGGCTGTCCTAATTCTAACTTCTGCCTTTTTGCAGCTGGTTCTTCCACACCATCTGGCTGTGTGGCAACTGTCAAATCTATGATGTGTTGTTCTGCTCCCTACAACTCGGGGATTTCAGCCATTTCTTTCTCTGGGGCTTGTGGTTGTGGAGGAAGCACAGAAGGACGTGCATAATCACTATCATCACCACTCTCTTCTTCTGACTCTGAGTGTTAAGGTGATTAAGCACCTTTCTTATCTAGGACTGTATCCAATTGTTCTACTAACAGATAGTAGTTTTCAATCATAGCCTTAATCCTATCAAAATAGGAGAGATCAGGGTAAAAACCCCCAAATGATAATCCATTTCTCTTGATTTGTGTCTGCAACTTCAGCAGCTCCTGAATTCTCAATCTTCTCATATGAATGTCATCTTCATCTAGGAGATTTCTCGTTGAGTCTTCTTCTATGCATTCACAATGCACATTAGTATTAGGGATAGTAGGAGTGTACAACTTCCTAACCCATGCCATGAAGCCCTCTGGGTCAATGTATCTTTAAGGGGCTGCCCCCATTCTGAACTTTTCCAACCATTGACCTACTTCATCTATGGCATTCTTACTAATTCTAAAATTTGCAATCTTGAACTGCCTAGGGGTTATAGTCCCCTTTTTATGTGGTGCAAAGTGCTCATTATCAGTTAACATTAGCTGCCAGATGAATTCCATAGCAACAACTCTCATAGGCACATGATAAGGTAATATATGGGGTGGATGAATACACCCATAGACTCTGATAATGGTGAAATTGTCTTCCAAGAAAAAGTCACCCCAATTGTGGTTTCCAGACCAGTTTTCTTTGTAATTGCAGGGCCTAAGCAATTGTATAATATTCAATGGGACTCTAGTCCTTCTTGTCCCTAAACACTGCACAATTGGATACATAATCCAATTCTGGAAGGCACAATAATCACAATCCCTGGAAGTATAGTTCCAAACCCTAACCCAGAACTGGATAGGATTTGGTTGTGCCTGATAGAATCTCTAAGGGGACAAGTCATGGGGATTCATGATTGTAAAATTGAAATATAAGAGAAGGTGCATTAGTACTGAATAATGCAAGAATTTTGGCTCCTTCTCCTTAGGGTTCTTTAATTTCTTCTGTGTTGCAACAAAACCCTCATGCATTTCGTCTATGATATGCTGAATGTAATCATAACTAGTGCTAGAATGCACTTCTTGCAGGTCTAAAACCATCATCAAGATGCCAGAACTGATTCTTTCTGCATCTCCATCTATCCCTAGCACTCTACATAGGGCATATGCATTATATTTGATGTAGAAGTGCAGGTCCTTGTAATAATAGGGATAGGGCTCAACCATAGGACCTAAGTAATTCTTCAGTTCTTTCAACATATGCTTCTGCAACAAGCCTTTTGCAATACCAGGCTTAGAACTGTATCTCTTTTCCTGCCTTGTCATGT
>MU224273.1:1517287-1549383 GCA_018584345.1 Thuja plicata
CTTAGTAACAGAGTATTTTAATTGATTTGGTTTTGATAACTTGGAATATCTCAGACATAGATAGATTATCAGACTGCTTTCTGAACCAGTGCCTATCCTTTGGGCTATAGAGTCAAATATAAGCTAATATATCATATAAATAAAACATAGTAAACTGCCTTACAGTTCACATGCAACCCAGATAAATTGCCTTTAAAATTATCCTGTCACCTCAAATCTATTGTATCAAATCTTTAAACAAAGTAGTATGCTCCTTGAAATCACTTACAACATTTAATTCTTTCCTTGAAAGAAACTTGCAAACAATTAGATGGTTACCTTATAACCAGTATGTTAAGAATACCTTGTAAACTTAACATAGAAGAGCACATACAAAGAAAAAGACACAACAAGAGAGAAGAGTAAAATTGCACCGTATATTTATTTATAAGATCCAGCCTTTCATACATGAGAGATTACACAGCTTCAAAAGATAGACATAAACCAAAATATCTAAATTCTGTAATATATTATCTCTTCTCCAAAAATTATTCCAACATCAAAGACCCTTAACTATTACAACTCTTATGCTATATATAGAATTTTAGACCACCTTGGAATCCCTAAGGATGCAACAAGCTTCGGATGGTCACAAAAACCTAACCCTAAAGATACAAGAGAGACAAAAGAGAGAGAGAAGTGGTGAAAAGACAGAGTCAAAAAAGGTAAAATCAGATATCTCTTGTTCTTCTCCCGACATGGCGACTGCAATCTGATTTGTAGATGGTAGCTGGTGTAGTTATACTGAGTCCGGATAGCTGTTCTCACCTGCTCACCTACATCTCCTTTTGAAATAACTGTCCATGTTTTCTATGAATAGTGCAGCACCAAGTGTTTACCTCACTCATCATCCAAAATTTCTTCCTCTACCACAGGCTTCTTTTTCTTCAGTGTTTTCATGACTTCCCATGCCTTTAATTCATCATCTGTTGGCCAATTGAAGTCTTGAGTACTCTGTACCTGTATCTTTTGCCTATCCCATGTCACATCGGTGATGTTCTTGACATCAAGTAGGAACTTTTTGATATCTGTTTCAGCTTTGAATGCCTCATCCAATATTAAATTAAATCCATCTATATCAACCTCAGTTCCCAAAAGAAAAGCCTCTTCACTAGGCATCTTGGTGTCAAACTCATCCCTCCACGCATCTATAGCTTTTACCTGGTCATCATCTCCTTTTAAGGCACGAATAAACCTATTGAAATCAGCTGAAAAGAGATTCAATTTAGCCTCTATTTGGTTCAATTTTCCTTTGAAGAATGAGAGCGAAATGTTTACCCTTTTAATCTCATCTTCAACCTCTGTGACTATTGGAGGAAAGTTAGGTCTTATGATCTGCAAAGATGATAACTTCTCAAATAAACTTGCTCTGGCAGACCATTTTGTGAAGTATGGGTTCAAAATTAGAAGGTACCTCAATACCTCAGCATGCAATATAGGTAGCTTATTATATGTATTAATTACAACATCAGCTTTGTCTTTGAGGACCTCAATCCTATGTTGTAATATGCCTTTTAGTGATTTCAATGCTATTGCATTTCCTTTTTCTTCATCCACCTTTTGTTCTACAGTCTCTTCTGATTTAGGCTTGTCTTCAATCTGCATAGGTGGTGGTTGTGCTGGCACATACACTATCTTAGGCTTTGCCTCCAATTCATCTGTCAATGTCTTTATCAGCTGATTCCTTTGGTATAGTTGTATATGGCACATGTCTCTGTCTTTAGACTGTGCACTTGTTTCTTCTAACAAAGCGGTATACCTTTCAGACAATTGCTTTGTCTTATCCTCATTGAGTTGAGCCCAATGTGTCATAATTTGGGAAATTTCTAGGTCTCCTGTATTTTGGACTGACCACACCATCTGATTCCCCACCATATTCTCTTGAATGTTTACTAATTGGGGCTTCTGGTCCTTAGGGCTCAAACTCCACATAGCAAAGGCCTGAGACTTTGGGTTATACCCAAATCCTTTGATCATTTCTCCCACTTGGACTTCACTGACCATTTTAAGGTCAGGCTGCTTTCTGATTTGATCTATGATGAATGCAGATGCCAAATCCCAGCCTTCAGCCAATAAGATACCACTTCCTAAAACCATTTTCCTGGCATCTTCAGGAGATATGTCCTCATTTTCAGGATCATAATTTTGTAGGGCCACAAGAGCTTCATTAGTAATGGTTTCTTTTCCATCCACAGTTAATTGGGACTTTATCTGCTCTGTCTTGTGCCACCTGAGGAAATCTTTAAATTCCTCTGTCTTTACAAAGTTGTCATCATCCAAGAATTTTTGCTGGTTAAGAAAATCTTTCATCTACGCAGGCTATGAGTGGTATCTCAACCTCATCTTCTAAGTCAAGCCTCTACTTCTTTCCTTCCCTGATTCCTTTTCTCAGGTTATGATTATATAACCTGGTGCCTAGTACTAAGGCCTTAGCCTTGTCCTTTTTCTTAGTTTGGCCCTCCTCTGAAGGCTGTCCTAATTCTAACTTCTACCTTTTTGCAGCTGGTTCTTCCACATCATCCGGCTGCGTGGCAACTGTCAAATCTATGATGTGTTGTTCTTTTCCCTGCAACTGGGGGATTTCAGCCATTTCTTTCTCTGGGGCTTGTTGTTGTGGAGGAAGCATAGAAGGACATGCATAATCACTATCATCACCACTCTCTTCTTTTCACTCTGAGTGTTCAGGTGATTGAGCACCTTTCTTATCTAGGACCGTATCCAACTGTTCTACTAACACATAGTAGTTGTCAATCATAGCCTTAATCCTATCAAAATAGGAGAGACCAGGGTAAAAACCCCCAAATGATAATCCATTTCTCTTTATTTGTGTCTGCAACTTCAGCAGCTCCTAAATTCTCAATCTTCTCATATGAATGTCATCTTCATCCAGGAGATTTCTCGTTGAGTCTTCTTCTATGCATTCACAATGCACATTAGTATTAGGGATAGTAGGAGTGTACAACTTCCTAACCCCTACCATGAAGCCCTCTGGGTCAATGTATCTGTAAGTGGCTGCCCCCATTCTGAACTTTTCCAACCATTGACCTACTTCATCTATGGCATTCTTACCAATTCTAAAATTTGCAATCTTGAACTGCCTAGGGGTTATAGTCCCCTTTTTATGTGGTGCAAAGTGCTCATTATCAGTTAACATTAGCTGCCAGATGAATTCCATAGTAGCAAATCTCATAGGCACATGATAAGGTAATATATGGGGTGGATGAATACACCCATATACTCTGATAATGGTGAAATTCTCTTCAAAGAAAAAGTCACCCCAGTTGTGGTTTCCAGACCAATTTTCTTTGTAATTGCAGGGCCTAAGCAATTGTATAATCTTCAATGGGACTCTAGTCCTGCTTGTCCCTAAACTCTGCACAATTGGATACACAATCCAATTCTGGAAGGCACAATAATCACAATACCTAGAAGTATAGTTCCAAACCCTAACCCAGAACTGGATAGGATTTGGTTGTGCCTGATAGAATCTCTGAGGGGACAAGTCATGGGGATTCATGATTGTAAAATTGAAATACAAGAGAAGGTGCATTAGTACTGAATAATGCAAGAATTTTGGCTCCTTCTCCTTAGGGTTCTTTAATTTCTTCTGTGTTGCAACAAAACCCTCATGCATTTCATCTATGATATGCTGAATGTAATCATAACTAGTGCTAGAATGCACTTCTTGTAGGTCTAAAACCATCATCAAGATGCCAGAACTGATTCTTTCTGCATCTCCATCAATCCCTAGCACTCTACATAGGGTATATGCATTATATTTGATGTAGAAGTGTAGGTCCTTGTAATAATAGGGATAGGGCTCAACCATAGGACCTAAGTAATTCTTCAGTTCTTTCAACATATGCTTCTGCAACAAGCCTTTTGCAATACCAGGCTTAGAACTGTATCTCTTTTCCTACCTTGTCATGTCAATTTTGGTTGACATGGTGCTGAATAAGCCGAAGGCTTGCATAAATGAATTTCTATTCAAAATCAGTAGGGCAGTGCCATCATCCCTCTTAATAGTCTTTGTAAGGGCATCATAGTGATTTTCTAGGTCAAGAAATAGGTCAACTTCTAAGAAAACATCAGGAACTAATAACCTAGCCAAACCACATGTCCAAGGGTTTGAAATAGGGATGGGCTTATCTGAATTCTTATAAAAGTATGTGAAAAGAGAGTAACCTATTGTGCCCGGGGTCACAGCATCTCGAATGTTTTTGTAATCGTCCAGGAGGACACTAGCATCGGCCTTCTTATTTTGTGTTGAACCTGGCAGTAGATGGAGAAACTCGTCAGAGTAACTCGGCTTTCCTTTCTATTCCTCTCCACTGCCTCCGCTTGTTGAAGCGACGCTCACAGCTCTGCTCATATCTACAACACCTTGAATCTTCTTTTCTCTTACCGATATTGAAACAAATCTATCTCCAATATCAGCCATTTGTTCTGTGCACAATATTCTGCAATTTAGAACTTCTCTGATCACTTTGAATACACTGCAAACTGCTCAAAATAACTCTCTCCTGAAGGTTAGCAACTTGGCTCTGAAAACTTGAAAGCATGGTGAAAGAGAATGAATGCACCATCAACTCCTTATAGCCTTCATTCAGAGTACACAACTTATAATTTGGAGACATCAGTTCTGCCATTAATTTGGCATGCTGTGAACTTTGAAAAAACTAGCCGTAGTTGCACGAAGTTGACAGGAAATCAAATATTCAAAAAATGGATCCTCAGAGAAATCATATAACATTTAAGAAAGCTGACATGTCACCTTTTAATTCGCTATGTGTCATACATCTCAGCTACCCTTTTTGCACTGTAACGAAAATTCGAGCCTCTGATTGGTTGCCAAGAGATTTACTCTGTCACATCAAGAAACTGCCACCATTTTTTAGATTTTGTAATCAGGCGACCACACGACTGCATTTAGTCTCCTTGTCGTGGGCCTTTGTCTTTAATCCTGATTCCAGCTCGAGACCTAGCGACAATGTTCTTTCTTAACCCTGGCTGACCTGAGTGACCATCTAGCGATCACGCAACCCAACAAAAATCAAAGTCGCGAGCAGTTAGCCTTAACTCATCTTTCTTTCCGAGACCTGGCGACTAGCCGTTATCATTAACCTTTTCAGTTATCGCCCTGTCGCTGAATGCTTATACTCTTTTTCAAGACCATGCGACAACCTTTAGTCGCCCAGTCGGGAGATATATTTAACTTTATCTTAACTTGTTACAAGTGCCCTTTCTTTACTCATAGCGACTGTGCGACATACCCTAATCGCCAAGTCGGGAGGACTTTTTTCCTGGGGCACTTTTCTTTCCAGACTTTGCGACCACCGTTGGATCTTCTGTCTCTCTCATTTGATGGCTATCATTTAATCGCTTAATACTTCTACATGCCCTTAAATCTTTCTCAGACTTTGCGACAAAGGGAAAAGTACTTTTAGTCTCAAAGTCACAGAATCCATCTCTTCTCTCTGGCGGCCACATGATTACCCACTTTCCTTATGACAGTTGTCACCCAATCATTGGTTGTCTTGCTGCATAACGGAAAATTGCAACATCTTTCCTGCTCTGGCGACATCCCGACTACACTTTTCTATAAACCACAGGTGGTTAGTCACATAGTCTGAGCTGAAAACTCTTAACCGCCATTCTATTCCGAGACCACGCGACTAAAGGAAAACTTAACCGTCTGTTTTGGCCTGATTTGGCGACAATGTGACATGAAGTAATCGCGAAGTCTGAGAAATTTTTTCATAACTTTTGATTTCTCCTGCGATCACCCGACTAAGCAGTGGGTCCCATCTTTTACAAAGCTTATAACATGATATCTTGCGACAACCCGACTGAGAGAAATTTCTGAGTCTCGTAACACTGAAGGAATATTCTAATTTATATCGAGACCACGCGACACAAAGAAAAACAAAATTCGGGAAGAGCCTTGGAATATTCTCTGGGGGTAATGCGACAAGGTGACTTGAAATAATACACATGCCTTTAGTGAATGAAAAAGCAACGCTGAAATATAAGGCATGACCTAGGGTTTAAAAATTCATCATTTAACACTTGGATAACTAGGGTTTTTTCAGGTTTTTGTAAATTTGGACAAGGTTAGACATGAACACCTTAAATTTTACACAGGGTACGACAAGGAACCAGGAGAACCAGAAAAAATAGGAAATACAACCAACAACATCCTTTTTTGAGAAAATTTCACACCGTTGTCTTTGTTGTGTTCTTTTCTTGAGGGGGCACAACCCGATATCGTCATCGCTTCATCACGACTCCTAGAAACCCTCTTCTTTTGGGGCAACTTATTTTCTTGTCTTTGACGCAATGTCACTTGTGATGCCACATCAAAGAAGGGCAAAATGTAGATGTCCAAAAATATTAATATTATTATTATTATTAAATTCCCTCTTATTCATCTAGCTATTTAATTTAATCAATTAAATAGTTTCATAGTTGGTATTTATCAATGGTTTAAATAATATTGTAATTTATTTTATTTAAATACATTTGTCTCACAAAATTCCCTTTTTAATAAATTTATATTTATTAAAATTCCTCCATATCCCTAATTCTTCTAAACCATGATTTATTCAAATCTAATTTGAATTATAATCTAAATGCTATCTAGAAACCTAATAACCCCAATCTAGAGACCTACCCTAAGCCTACCCTAAGCCTACCCTATTCCTAATCTACCCCCATCACCTCATTTCCAAAGCACACTTCCCTACCTAATCACCATCTGATCATACTTAAAAAGGTTATTCCTAACCTTCTTAAGGCTAATGGAATGCTTACCCACATGTGAGAATTCTCTCCAAATTGGTCACCCATTTCTCTTTAAGGCTATTTACTCCTTTGTCCCCCACTTGGAATTCTTGAGCCACTCAATATTTATTGATATATTTGACTTCAAATTAGCCATCCCTTCAAGCCTATGTGTCCCTTATGTGGCTCTTATGTGGATGCCACATAGATGCCACATCATTTAACACCCCCTCTTCTATCCCAAAAATATATAAATAGAGGTCTTTTCCTCTTGCATTTTCATCTCTCATATTTGCATTGTTATTATTCTAACATAGCTCTAGATTTTCATAGTTGTTTTCATGCTCATGGTTTCTTTCTTAAATCATATAGATATCATATGCTAGGATAATGGATAATGAATCATAGCTTCAATCTTGCATATTTTGCATATCATTTCCATAATTAGCTTAGATCATCCTTTGAAGAATTTGAGAGTAGTTCCTTATACTAGCTCTTAAATTGATTCATTGATTCCAATCTTGCATTGCATTGGGGATCTATCTCATTTGTGTTTGAGAGAGAACATGCACATTTAATCTAAAAGAACAAATCAAACAAGTAAAATTAGGGTGCAAATAGCTTGTTTTAGTTCTATCTGATGTTATGATGTTGTCTTGCTGGTTTCTTTAATAATTTCATAAATCATATGTGCTAACCCACTAACTTGTCATGTTTTAGCTTGCTCCCAACAGATTTAAGATTTCCTCATACACACCGAGATAGAGATTAGAAGGATAAGGACCAGACAAACACAACTAAGAAATGCACTTGCACCCTCCTTAGCTGTACTGAATGAGAATATCAATAAAATTGATGCAAATATTGTCACATATGATCAAGGCCCCTACATGGATCTAATAAAAATGGAGAAACTCACTTATGCATTATGTGCCCATCTTTAGACTATTGATGCACTCAAGGTGTTGTGGCAAAAAGAAGTCAAAAACCTATAGATTGCATATCTTGATGTGTACTCTGCATAAGTACTTAGAGATTTTCATTTTTTTTGGCACCTTTTTCATTAATGTCAAAGGGGGAGTATAGTGTATAAAGGATCATAGTGTATATAGCCGAAGTTAAAATAGTATAAGGAGATATATCAGTATAAGTACAATTTTTTATGAAGTCAAGGTTTAGTAACTTGGCCACATTCCTTTGTTGCCATTAATGACAAAGGGGGATATTGTTGGCAAGTTGACTTTACTAAGATTATATGACTAGTTTTGTGCTGTCATTATGGAAAAAAAGTCATATGAATTTTTGATATTCAGTTCGTAAACTTTGAAGATCACAATTTGGCTAAGTATAGAAGACAGTGTAGACAATGATATACTTGTTGATCAGAGCACCAACGTACATGCAAATGAACTCATCATGATCTGCGTCTTTAGATATAAGCTTTTGAATACAACATTATACTAAGTCTACACACGCATGATCAGAAATGTCTGTATGATAAAGTTACAGGAAATCTAAGTGTCACAAGAAGTTCAGCAGAACAGAGCATGGAGCTGACTACAAATCTTGATTAGCGCATACAAATTTACTTTTTTATGGCTATGTACCTACTTTAATATGTTTTTAATGATGTTATTATGACTCATGTAAACACGCTTAAGCCAATTATCTTGGAAGTGTTGTGTATGTTGATTTTGGGATGACTAAATTCTTATGTTTCAGTTGCGTCTATTAAGTATGTATATATAATTAACATGTATTATGTTGAATAGTGGAAAAGAGAATGATTGTAAGAAAGATAGTAGTAAAAGAAGAATAATTCATATGAAATAAAGCTCTACCAGTGATTAGAGTTTCAGCGCACAAAAGGAACTGATCGGGCAAGCAGTGTCATAATAGCAGTTCAACTTTTAGTTATTGTTTGTATCTGTTATCAGGAGGTTGTAGCCTTCCTCTTATTGAGCAGTGAGCTCTGGCAGTGTGCCACCTACTTTTAATAGGGTTTGTAAAAGACTCCTAATAGGGTCATTATACTCAGCATTGTAATGACTGCTCCTAACAGGGCAAAGAAATTCTAACAGGTTCATAAGACTAGTGCAATTTTTTTTGGGTACTAATTCCTACCGGGGTTTTCCTCTGATCAAGGTTTCCCCATAAACATATCTTGTGTTATGTGTTATATGCTTTGCTTATTGATTTTTTTATCTATTTATTGGGCTAAGTTTCAAGTTGCTAAAATATAATAAATTGTTGAACACCGATTCACCTCCCCCTCTCAGTGTTCCCATTCCTAACATACATCAGAACCATAGATGTTAACAACATCTTATATATTGTGTGGCTCTTGGAAATTCATTAAAACCATGATAGATTTTTGACATGTGTCAACATGACTTAATTTCTTAAACACTAGATCTCATGCATCTCTACCATAATCCTTTCAGTGTATCATCTGATCTTTTCTAACTTGACCACCAGTTACTTTACCCCACACTTAACTGACTATAGGTATAACTTTATCGGAGAGGACATGTGTCAACACTACTTAATGGCATATACCTAAGATCTTCCCCATCTTTTCTTTAAGTCATTATGTGAGTTGTCTGATCTTTTTCAAACTGCATCATGTTTAATCTATCTTTACCATTGTGTTGGGCCCACCGACTACCACAGGTCACTCAGACTTGATGGATTATGCACTAGATCTCAATTATCTTGTTATCAAGTCTTTAAGTCGACTATCAGATCAAAATTAACTTATCTAGATTTTAACTTCTTCTTTATGACTTTAGTCATACCCATTAGGACATGCATCACCACAACTTAATTGCTTATTGATTAGATTTTACACATCTTTACTATAAGCCATCACGTCAACTATTGGATTGATCTTCACTTTAATCTTTGGTCAAATTTATGAGAATAGAGCCCACGTCACCTATAGGACACACGTCGGCATGACTTAATGAGTTGTTGATTAGATTACTCACATCTTGGGATTAAGTCATTAAGTGAATGATTTGATCAAAAGGAATTAGTATGCCCTTTAATTTAACCTTTAACAAATGTCAGACCCACTAGAGACACATGTCATCACCACTTAATGACTTACTAAGTAGATAGACAACATCTTTTCATTAAGCTATTATGTCCACCGTTAGATTGAAAGGAATCTGAGTGCACTTTATCTGTATGCTTTGAAATAGATCTCGGGCCCGCCAGAGACATGTGGTGCTCTAGCTTAAATTCTTAAAGGATAGATAGACTGCAAATTTGTTATAATATATTATGCCAGCCATTAGATTGAAACCAAGTAGCACGACACATGATTATTAAAGTAAAAATCTTGCAGGTTCCGAGACTTAGGAAAAAATAAAATACTTAGGACTTAGAAACTTTATAACATGACCCTGCTTAAAAGGTAAAATGAACACATGGGTTTATAGGACTTAAGTGACCAAATAAAGTAACAAAAAATTACAACCCATCCCAACACTTAGGGTTTTTTACCAACAACTTCCAAAATTTGAAGATCAGATAGGGGTTTTGAACACACATAGAACTTGGACTAAAAATTTAATACATGACTCCACAAATTTTGCTTTTATTTTTGCATAGACCTAATAGTGGCTCTTTTTGGGGATGAATACCTCCTATAGGTACTGCAAGAATTCAGAATCTCAGGGGAAGTAGACCAACCAACTGAAGGAAACTAACCTACTCACACAACAGAAAACAAAAACTAAACAAAGAACATAAACAACACACTAGAGAAACACACTATATGCACAACCTACTATTCATGAGTTATTAGACTTCAAGAGAAGTATAACTTCAAGAACTGTCCATGAACTGGAAATTCTAAAATATTATCAATAAGATATTTCAATAAATAATAATTTTTCCCATACCTCTCATGGACAAAATATGGTCCTAGCCAGATTGGTTCAAACTTTCCATGTTTACCTTCATCTTCCAATCTGGTGTTCCACATTAACACATAATCTCCCACATAGAATTGTCTTTATACTGCCCTTTTATCATAAATTTTTTTTGCTTGCAATTAAAGCTTACCATTTGTCACAAGAGCTTCCCTCTCAGTTTAATCCAATTCAACCAGGTCATCAATTCTCAACTGCATATCACTATCAATATCATCATCATATAATTGGACAAACTTGTACATCTACATTAGGTTATTCTGAGGAAGTCTTTCCTAAATCCCATATACTAAATCAAAAGGTTCACATCCTATGGATTTTTTAGATGTGACTCTATCTTCCCAGACAACCATTGTTAGCTTTGAGTCCCATGCCTTCTTATTTGTATCTAGGACTCTCTTAATGATCTTAAGCAGAATTTTGTTTGTTGATTCTGCTTGACCATTTCCTTGTGGGTGGTAGGGATCAGAGTAAGATGTCTAAATTCCATATTCAACACAAAAATTCATATACTCCTCAGACTTAAAACACATTGCATTGTCTGATATTATTTTTTTTGGACATCCAAACCTAGTGATTATGTTCTTCAACAAGAAATCTAGTACTACTTTACTGGTTTCTCTTTTAGCAGGAATTGCTTCAACCCACTTAGTAAAGTATCCAATTTCTACAATTATCCATGCATGCCATCACTATATTTAGTAGCTATTTACCCTATAAAATCAATACCCCATTGTTGAAAAGGGGCTTGAACTTCCACTGGTGTGAGAGGTACATTACCTGAGAATTTTAACTTACCAGATAAATGCTAGAAAGCATCACATTTTTTAACCAATTGATGAGCATCCTTAAAGATATTTGGCCACCAGAATCCTACTCTTATAACCTTATGTGTGGTGGTCTTGGCCATATAGTGGCCACCACATACTCCATTGTGCATTTCTTGCAGAATCCTGCCTACTTTATCTTTATCAACACATTTCTATAAAATCCCTTCAGGATTTCTCCACCTTAGCTCATCTCTGATAAGGGAAAAATGGATAGCTTGTAGCTTCAAAGTTCTCTTCTTGTTATCATCCATCCCCTATGGACAGTTCATTCTTTTTAAGTAATAAATAATATTCTTATACTAATCACAGTGGTCAAGGTTACAAATAAAATATCTTTGTTCTTCCTCTAGGGAATTGACATGGTTTGCATCAAGTTTATGTTAGTCATCAACTTGAAAAATCCCATTCTTCTGGATAACTTAGTGATTTTAATTTCAATTTTAAACTCATGGATCCTATTAATCCATCTGCATCTTTTACCCGACACCTCTTGTTGGGTGAAGAAGTCCTTCACTACTGTTGAGGGTACATAAGAAACTACTATTTCACTTATTAAATAACATCGAAAAGCTTTAAAAGATTTTACTAGCGCATAAGATTGCTTCTCATTTATATCATATTTTAGTTCTATAGCGTGTAAGGAATTGTTGAAGAAAGCAATAGGCTATTCAAACCCTTCCTCATTTTTTGTAACAAGACAACAACAATAGTATGTCATGATGCAAAAGAAAAAATATTCATAGGTTTTGAATAGTCAGGAGTTCTTAAGATAGGGGCATCCTTTATAGCTTTCTTTTTTTCATGGAAAGACTTGGTGGCTTCTCCATCCCATTCCATTTTTGCATCTTTCTTTAGCATTTTTGAAATTGGCCTACTTTTCTCAGCAAAATTTGTGAAAAATCATCTAAGAAAGTTTACTTGACCGAAGAAAGATTGAATACCTTTGAGATTTCTTGGGAGTGGAACCTTGTCAATAGAAGCTACCCTATTTGGGTCAATTCTAACCCCTTCCTTTGAAATAATATGCCCCAATAACTTTCCTTCTGTTACTCCAAAAGTGCATTTTCTGGGATTCAGAGAAATCCCAAATTCAAGAGCTCATACAAAAATATTTTCTAAGTGTTCGCAGTTTTGTTCCTCCTTTTTAGAATATGTTGTAAGGTCATCTTGATAGACCTCAAAGAATTTTTGTAGGAAATCTGAGAAAGCAACATCCATGGCTCTCTGAAATGTAGCCCCAATATTTATTAGGCCAAAGGGCATCCCGATGTAAACATATGTCCCCCATGGTGTAGTGAATACAGTCATAAACTGCTCTCATTCTTTGACCATTATCTAGTTATACCCTGAAAATCCACCCATCATGGACATCAATTTACAACCAATAACCCTTTGTAACATATTTTCCATATTTGGGAGAGCATATTTATCCTTGAGGGATGATATATTTAGATTCCTAAAATCCACACATAGTCTTATATCTCTATTCTTCTTCCTAACAGGAACTAAGTTGGAGACCCAAGAATAATTTTTGATGGGTTTGATGATCCCTACATCTTTCAACTTCATTAATTCTTGTTCCATTTTGGGCCTTAGTGTGGGATTTATGGGTCTTTTCTCTTGTCTAAAAGGCTTGGCATCCTCTTTCAAAGGAATCTCATATTGAAACAGATCCTCATTATATGCTTTTAGATCATCATATGTCAATGCAAAGACCCTTTTGTATTTCCTCAATAAATGAATTAGGTCCTCTCTCACTTTTGGTGACATATTTCTTCCAATAAATATTTTTTTAGGAACATCACTTGTTCCTACATTTACTTCATCCAAATCCTCGGGCTTATTTACATTTTTAACACCAAATGGTTTGTCCTTATTATCAAAAGCTCTTTCTAGCACAACTAGCCCTTTTTGTACTTTATTTGATTTCAGATTTAACACTTCCTTACCTAAAATGGTATCTTTTCCATCCAAAGTTTGTACAGACCCACTGAAATCAATCTCTTTGTCTCCAAATTCTACTTCATAGTGTAAGAATCTCAGGATGTCCACATCATCATCAAAAACTTGCCAATTTTCCACATTATCTAGTATTGAGGGCCTAGATTAAACCTCTACTTCATAGATCCCATCAAAAGTAATATCTTGTGGCCTCAAATCTATGTTTGCAAGCAAGTATGCTATTCTATTTTGGCTTCTTTCCATCCAGTCAATACCAAATGCATCAAAGTTTTCAAGTTCATCCCATACAACATTTCTATATTATTTCAACTTATGATTCTTTGAAGCATACTTAGACTTAATCTGAGACACTACTAGTTCATAGTCTCCAATGACTCAGAGACATTTAATTCCATCTCTGGCAGCCAATCTCTTACTAATCAATAGAGCTTCATATTCTGCCACATTGTTTGTACATATAAATGACAGTGTAAATGATAATTTGAAAGTCTTGCCACTAGGATCTATCAACAACACTCCAGCACCATCTCCCTCCTTAGAACTGGCACCGTCAAAATATATTACCCATAAATTACTTTGTTTAGATAAATTATTTACATCCTAAGCTAACAACATATGTTGGAAATCTCCTTCAACCTACTTTTCTTGTACTTGAAAATCTCCCATCTCAGTATCCAAGAAAGAATTCCTGTTTTCATTTTCCTTTTCCTCAATCATCTGAGGGGTTCTAGTCTCTCTAGACACCTTGATTTTTTCACTAGCAATGTTAAACATAGAAAATAATAAATCACATTGAATACTCCCCCCATTGAAGCACTCTACTTTCTTGATAACATCATCCCATATTGAGGGGGGATATCTACTACTAATACACTCATTATTAAAACCTTTTCAAGGTAAGAAACCAACTTGTAAGGTAGGGATTTGATAGTGCCAATAACAAACACTTCTCTTGAATCCATAGCCTAACATCTCCCCTGTGGTTTGTCTACCTTTAACCCCATTTACTTCATAACTTCTACAGGAATGACAATGTTAGATGCCCCAAAATCAATCATGCAATTCTTCAACATTTTTCCATTGATAAGTAGCGTTAATAAAAAAGGATCTACAATCCCTGAGGGAGTACTAACAAAATTTGCATCTAAGAAAATTTGGGGAATTTTTGAAACAAGTTCCTCAACATCCTTTACTTTTCCTGTAGTCTTGTCTTGTGATTCTATTATTTTCTTGTTTTCTTCTGGTCCCACAATCCATGTAAATGCAACACCTTTTACCCACATTAGGGCCTTCTCCTTATGCTCGCCTATCCTCATCATTTCCAATAAAGGAACTTTAACAGTAATCTAAGATAGGAGTTGCCCCATATCAACATGGGTATACTTTACATCAGATAGATCTAATTTTTCATTCACACAATCCTTTTCGTCAACCTGAGAGGCTAACTTGGGCTCCCCTTTCTTATTTTGTTTACTTTCCCTTTTAGGGGGAGGTACCAAATTTTATGATGTTTTAACCTTCTTTTTATACACAATGTTAGGACTAGTACGCTTACTTGCCTTTTTAACAAAAACTTTATTTACAACCTCAGCCTATTTTTCCTTCTCTTGGGATTGTTTAGTATCATTTTTAGTTTATTTAACAAATATGCTTACAGGTTTTTCATCTGCATTTCCAACTATTATTTTTCTTAAATTATAATTACCCCTTTCTTGAGTAACCATGTTTGTTGTAATCTTAGTGATCTCTTCATCAAAAGGTCTTCTTAATACAAGGGTTTCATCAACTTTCTCAGCATTGCATCTCATTTCATTAATTTCCCACTCGTGTATGTCAGATTCATCATGACAATAATATGTTTCTTCTCTATCTAATGAGCCAGATGCATACTATATTTTGGTTTCACTATCAGAACTCATTTCATCATAAATATTTGAAGAGGCCATGGCACAACCATTGTCATCATATGATTCCTCTTCATTCTCTTGCTGATCTTCACTTGTAGAAATTCTTGCAGCAATAACACAGTAATAAGTATTGTGAGGTGATTGGAAAGCCATACACCAGGAATCATCATTGCACATATTCACAATGGATCTATGTGAGGGTTTAGGGGTCTTCTCATCATATTTATCTTTCTTTTGTAGGAGAATAGGCTTCCCATCTTTCCACTAGGTAGTATAGGGATAATTTTGCATTCTTGGCTATCTATTGAAGTTACCATAGGATGGATTATCATTATTTGGAACCCTATTGTTCTTATTTTCTCTAGGATGTAAGTCTTTCAAAGCATTTAAAATCTATTTTAGACTGTCATCTTATTTTGTTTTGACAACTAAAGGTTTATCTAACTCTTTTTTGCTAAACCTGGTTGGTTTCTAATCCTCCCTCCTACCCACTTATCCTAAGGCTCTTCTATTTGTTTCAATATTTACTTCTATCTTATATGCTTCTCTAATATTTCTAGGGTTCTTATCTCTTAAAAGATAACCCATCTTTGCATTAAAAGCATTAAGATAGGTAACAAGACATACCCTATCATCTAGTCTCATGACTTGAAGCAATTTGTGCATTGCTCTATGAAATGTGATATTGAACTCAACCACCTCTTCTTTTGAGTTCTTTTTAATATTTTTGAACTCATTCAACATGAAACCCTCATTAGTCTTGTCACCATACTATTCCTTGAAACATTATTTTACTTCATCCATGGACCCAAGACAATCATGGGGTAGTCCTCTAAACCAGCCCCTGGCATCCTTAGTTAGTGATTGAAAAAATAATTTCATCATAACATCATCATGTGAAATCTCATAGTCATCCATCATATTAATGAAATTATTTAAATTCTTTTCACATGTTATAACATTGTTGCCAGAAATTTTTTGGTTCTTATCTCTAATCTTTTTAGGAATTTCATTTGGATATCCAGGAATACCAAGGGAAAAAATTTCCTATACCTCTCTATATAGAGAGGTATTCTTTGAGATGAATTGGTACCTTGAACATTTGATGCTGCAACATTTGATGTAGTAGCATTTCCAGGAATAGCAGGTGGTGGCATATTCATCCCTAAATTTTGAGATACTTTTGCATTATTAAAAATAAGAGGAGGACCAGAGGTTTGCCTGAGAAATTCCATTTTCTTTTTCATCTCTAGAGAAGTGTCATCCAGCTCAACTTTCCCCAACTCCTTTGCCATAATCTCCTTCTCCCTCCTAACTCTTTCCAAGTCAGTATCTAACTTGAACATTAGATCCACTAGAGGTCCTTCACGTTCAGGCTCATTTATTTCAATTCCCACTGCCTTTTTCTTACCCTTGTCCTTTGTATTTTGTGTGTTATACAACTGCTGGACAACTGGTTCATCTTCAATCTTTGTAGGTAGAGGAATATAATTGATTGCTTCTAAACTTAGCAATTGTCTTTTCAACTATTTAGATTTGATGTGGGCTTGCTTGATCCTGTCCTCTTTTTATTTTTTCTCTTCTTTATCTCAAGGAAACTTCCTTTTGTATTCTTCTTTCCAGCTCATGGTACCTCTTCAAAAAATTTCTCTGAGTCTGGGAGAGTAGATTCAGAATCAAAGGTTCCTTCAATAATAGTTCTTTCTCTTCTATGATGATGGGCATGAGGTCTTTCAAATGAGGGAGAGCTCCGAGCACTAATAGCATTCCTATTCTCTTTGCCTCTACTTGTAGATATGGACCTTGTTTCATGTCCTTGGGGTTTTCCATGGACTATCCTCTTAGCATACCTTGGTCCATCATCATCTCTCTCACTTTGAGAGTAATAATCACCATATACACCTAATCGCACCTGTGTATCTTTTTTAGCTTCTACTGCATCTATTTCATGATTTGGTGGGATGGGAATATCTTCCCTTGTATTCATTATTTGCCTCCAAATTTGAGGCGTAGTTCTATCAACATTTCTGTTCACTAATTTCCTGGCTCTGGATGTGGATTGCATTTCACCTTCCAAATTATCCTTAGGATGAGCCTTCATCCTAGATCTAGTATTATTATAGCTCATGGTTAGATAATAGTGTATATGTAAATAATTTATAACTCAACACTAATGCATAGGTTTCTTCAACTTACCACCCAACAATCAACTGGAAAAATACACACTAACTCTAAGTAATAAAGATTTTTCTATGAAAGGACTTCATAGGATAACAGATAAAAACAAGGGTCTAAGAACTATCCCTATACATTTTCAATGGTAATATAAATTACTGGGACATGCAAAGCTAACTTTCTACTTCAATGGTCAACTAAGTGGTATAATAAGTAAGCAGGCCAGGAGTCTAGCTCAACTTGAAAAACATCACTCACTTACTATAATTTAATTCCCGTCCCCAACAGAGCCATCTTTTGTTGGTTCTTTTTTATGCTATAGAAAATGAACAACAACCTTTTCTTTATCTGAAAAGTCTTAAAGAGAATTCAAGTCCAAATATTATTCCCAATAACAAAAAAGACCAAGTAACAAGCACTCTTATAATAATTCTATTATTTTGGTTCTGATAAACCAAGGGGGGACAACCTTAACACCTTCAAATATTCCTTGAGATGTCAATCAAGTAGGAAATCTCACACAAGCTCAACATATCCGAGAGATACTAGATAAATGGCTAATTATCCATTGAACATCAACCTTGAAATGGAGCATGAGATGAATCAATCATAACAAACCTATAAAGATATAAGACTGATTGGAATTTGTGTTTGTATTTTTAGAAACATAACCAAATACATACTAGCCATGCAACAATATGAGACTTACCAGCTTATGATCAGTGCCTTTTTCATTGGGATAAACTCTCAACACAGATACAATATGCATAAGTTAATTATTATTAAAGATTACAGGCCATAAACACAATTATCCCACACCCATATTACTTATGAAATCCTACTCCCTACTTTAGATGAATCTATGCACTAATTAGAGCATTATTTAATTTGATCCTTGATGAAAACTCTAAAATAGTTACATACACATAGATAAAATCTATGCTAATGAATTGGAAAATTCATGACTCATCAAATGAACACCACAAAAGAGATTGGAAACAAGATTTTTGTATTAAGTATAGAGAATCACACTGCTGCTTACAAAATGTTTTCACAAATTAAACATCGAAATAAAATTTACAGACCTCAAACTTTATTTCTAAATTTGAAACTAGTCTAGTACAATTTCTGCTATATTTCCCTGATTGCAACTTTTCAAAATGCTTACAATCTAAATTTTTTTGCCCCTTCCCTTGATCTTGGGAATCCTTTAATAGAATAGGATTTCAACAAGCTATGAATCAATTGGAATGAGGACAAAATATACAAATCACATAAAAAACAAATGATAATTGAAGTGATAGCCACTTTGTTACAAGAATTTTTCAAATCCACTGTCTTTTGACCATCTAATTATTTTCCACTGCTTTAAAGTTGTTCGAAAGCTGCCATCTAGAATTTGTTTCTATGGTCATCTTGATGTAGGATCTTTTACCTTTTCCTATCTTATTCAAAAATTAGGAAGTGTTTCCACATGTTATCTTTTACACATTATCACCTTCCCCTTGATCAACTGCATTATCTATGTCCTTCCATTATGTGTACACCTCATCACTTGGCCAAGAAAAATTGATGAATTCATTCTTCTTTCTATTGATTTCATTCCAACTAACACTTGCTTTCTCAACTTCCTCTTTCCAGAAATAAAAAACTGACTTGGCTTTGCTGATGATTTCAATAGTTTGGGGAAACAGAAGTGTGCTTTCCAAAGTAATAACACTATTGGTCCATGTTGCCAATGCCTCATTCATTTTTCCCATCCACAATGATTCATTCTTTATTTTACCACTTTTCTTAAACATATTAGGAAACATCTCATACCGATCCTTTGAATATTCGTTCCTCAAAGTCTCTACCTTCCTTAAGATGATGCTCATGTTTATGTCTAAGTCCATTATTAATTTAAAGCATTTATAAGTGCTATTTAGTATAATTTCAACATTATTTTCTTCTTTGGATGTAGAATAGAAAAATTTCAATTCTTCCCTCTTTCCTTTCCATCTATCCATTATTGTATCCCCTTATCCTTATCTGCATTAAATTCATCCATTATGTTGTTAATATTCTTTCCTTGCAAATAAATAGCAACATGACTTAAATCCTAAGTACATTGCATGAGAGTGGCATGTATTTTATTAGCATACCTTTGTTGTATCCATGCCTTTGATTCTTTAAACATTGCATAGTCTTCATCCCATTTTTTCCTTGACTGTTCTAACTTAGTCCTCTCAGTAATTAGTCTTCTCTTTTCTAATTCAAAGTATTCTTTTGTAGTAGGACTTGATGGCATGGGAGAAGGAGGATAAGTTATAATTGGACTAGATGAAGAGGGCTGATGTGGATCTTGTGTAATCATTCCTTGAGGAGCGAATTGAGCTATTTGTTTACCTTCTAGGATAGCAATTTTATTATCCTTTTCAACAGATTTTATTCTTTCATCATTATAAGCCTTCATAACTGTATGAAATTTTTCTCTTAGGCTTTTGATCTTGTCTTCATACTTTTCTGCCACTTTCATGTTGAAATGTTCTGATTCCAATGTGAGGCCAGCTGTTTCTACCTGTGAATTTTCTGCAACTCTTTTTACTAATAGACTACCTGCATGCTCAATATGACCATCTCCATTAGTTCTTCTATTTTTTATTTTCTTTATTGACCACATCACCAATACTGCATGGTACTCACTAAATTTAACACTAGTAGACACTCCACTAGTGTGCATTGGCTTGGTCTCCTTTCTAAAAACATAAAAAACATTGGCATCGACAAGATCCCATTGTGGAAGAATGATAACTCCTTCTTTCTTCACCAATTTTCTACCCTCCTCACGAGTGATTTTATCAAACCTAGCTACCATTTCCTTTTTTACTTCCCTTTCAATTTCATCTTTATCTGTATCAGGCTGATCATTTTTCTTCTTCTGACAAATTTCTCTAAATTCATTAATATGAATTCTCCAAAGGAATTAAAGAAAATCCCTTTCTTTGACAAATTGATCATCTGACAAGAATTCATCACTAGCTTTCTTAGTGATAGGATCCAATTCCATACCTGCAAACTCAGCCACTGTTAAATCCATCTTCATATGTTTTGGAGCCTCTAGCATCCCCTCCTACATTTCCTAAGATGTAACAAATATATGTCCTATATTTCCCATTTGCACTAACTGTTTAGCAATTGCATGTTCATCCATGTGCATGGGATATTGGGAAGGGGAATATATACCTTCTTACTATTATCCCTCTTCTCCTATCTTTTTCCTTTTAGGCAATGGCAATGCTTGTGTTTCAAAATCTAGGGGTCTCTTTACTCTTGAAGTATCAGTTACCTCTTTCCTAGGTAATACCATACTATAGCCCCTTTTCTGCTGCAGAACATAGTTCCCTAGTGGAATCATTCTTCCTTGTGTAGTTCTACTTAAAATAGCCCTAGCTTTCTCTGGTTTTGTTTCCATTACCTTTTTTTTTTTTTTTTGTCTAGGGCTTGCATGATGTCTTCAAACATATTCATTAAGGATTCTACCTTCTTTGCTTAGGGAATGAATTCTTTCAAAGGATCATATCCTTTATTGAAGTGGTGCACAAAATCTAGTATTTTCTATACACTAACCACTTTTCCTTCTTGATCTCTTTCTCTTGCAAGTCATACTCATTTCTAATTATATCTCTAGTAAAATTGAACGGATGCTCTAAGGCTAAATTTTATTTTATTTTTCTAAACATTTCACTAATGAATCCCTCATTATCAGCACATCTTACCACTAATGTTGTCATTTAAAAAGGTTCCAAATATTTGTGCAATTGTGTCCATCCTCCTTTAGTGATAATAAACTTGTGTACTATTGTGATGGTATGGAAGACGCTACTCTTCATTTTTCTAGTCAGTGCTTCCTCTTGTAACTCACCCAATTGTCTCAATATTTCTACTAGGCCTAGCTTGAGTGGAACCCTATATGGGAGCACATTTGGGGTTCCTCTAAAACCGTAAACCCTAATGACTATTGGGATAGGATATAGAATGAATTCACCCCAATTGTGAACAATCTAAAAATATTTAACATACTCCATTGGTCTCAAAAGTCTTAACAAATCTTTGTGAATTCTTGGGTTTTCTATGCATAATAGTGTTCTGAACCTAGAGGCAAAACATCTATCAAAATTAATAAAGCTGGCCTCTTTCCTATCCCAAGACAAATTTGTACTCCATAACTTAATGTGCATCTCTTCATCATCTTGAAATCTCATAAGATTCATTTCTTGCTCAAAATAGTCAATGTTTTTGTACAAGACCATGTGCATCAGCATGGAGTACCATCCAAATGGCCTAACTATTTTTTCCTCTTTTATGCCCACTAGACCTTGGTGAATCAGATCAACTATATGAGCAAAAAAATAAAAAACAAGTACCAAATGTGGATGTAGAATTTTTATCATCATGGACATGTAAGGGATTGGCATGACTGTTTCTTCATCTTCCCCAAATATATAACACATGGCACTGTATATTCCTCTGGCCTTTGCAATGAAATAGTCTAGTTTGAATGGTTTTGGTGTGTTGGGAACTACCACAATCAAACCCCCAATATTGCCAGAATATTATAACAAAGGCCAAGTGCTGAGGTAATTTCGTTGGACTTTATACACTTCTTTGAAATATTCAAAATCAATATTCTATATTTGAACAGTGAGGTCATTTAAATTGAACACCTCTCTTAACACCTCAGCATTAATGTTGATTAGTACATTTCCATTTTTATCCCTCAAGACCCTAGAGACACTTTCATATTTTTTTTCAATTAACATCAATAAATTTGTGTCCATGAACACCCCAAGAACTATCAACTATCCAACATCATATTACCATATGTTACTAACTGCGGAAGAAGCATTTCTCTGGCTAAAGGCAATTCTGATTAAACCTAGACCACTTATGTTGGTTTTGTAACCACCTAGATTTGGTCTTCTCTAACTACAGACCCTATTTTACCTAAGTGTGATCATACCCACAATTATTTCCAAACGACCCTATTATTGCTTGGTAGAATTGATTTGAATCAGATTTAATCTCCTAAGTGATCTAATCACTAATTTACATTAATTGCTTTAGCCAATCAAATCAATTCAATCAATTCAAATCATACCTAGCTAAGGTAATTAATTTAAAAGGGAATTAAATTAAATCCTATTTATATCTCATCACTTGCAAAATATACCTCCTAGTTTAATTGATTCAATTTGGCTATAGTCCTAATTAATTACTACTAAGTAATCAAAAGCTTATGTGATTAATTAAAATCCATATTATTGAGTAAATATGTTATTACAACAATTCATTTCATTAATATTCCATCAAACCTAACCAAGCTCAACTACCCAACCATGAGTTCAAACTCATCCCAACCCCTTCTCACATGCTAATTCTTCTTAATTAGCTAATCCCCCCTCCACTCATTCTCTCTCCTCCCATCTCTATCTCCTTAATCACATGCCTTAAACCCTAATCATAATCCTAAGCTACCCTTAATGTTGTCACATTCCATTAAGGAATGATTAAATACTCAACCCACTTGAGAAAGTCAAGGAATCTTAAGATTCCTTTCCTCAAGTCCACATTGTCAGGCTTGACTCTAAACCCTCACCCATGCTTCTTAAACCCTCACCCATACCTCATTAATGAAGCATTAATGGCTCTTACATATGCCTTCCAATGTACCTTATTAATGAGTCTTACACCCTCATTAATGGAAGCCCTTCTAGAGTCTTCTCCCCTTCCTCCACTTCTCCTATAAATAGGATGGATTTTGAGCTCAAATGGCCCTTTCTCTTACCTTTGCTTTGGCCCTGAAATCGGAAGTCTTTTATTGTATTGTTATAATGCTCCTAATTTTGAAGAGTTGATAGCATCCTTATGCTGCCCATATTTGGATAATTGAAGAAGCAACCTTATGTTTCTCATGTTTTAAGGACTTTCATAGTGCTTTCTAGCTTGTTTCTTAGTTATTTTGTTATTATCCTCTTTTCTAGAGCTAGCATGCATGTTTTTAAATCATTTATATTACTTTTTTTTTGAATCTTCCAGTCTTAGGTTGTATTTTTCACTGGAATATGCATAATCTGAGGGCTATTATGTCATTTTTAATACTCCTCCTAGATAGGAAGCAATAGATCAATTTTAGTGATTACTATGTTTGCTAACCCCTTGCTTTCACTAATGCAATGATTTATTGAAGTGTTGTGTCTCTTAATGGGTAGAAAAATCACACACATAGGTTTTGGCATTTCTATCGCATCTACCCCTATCATACAAACCCTCCCCAATTTTTAAATGAGGATTTGTGGGAACTAGCTATTTGAGTTTAGTTGAGTCATTGGTGGATTCATTCAACTATTGTAAGAGATCATCCCGCACATTCCTTTCCTTGTAATCAATTTTACCAGAGAACTCTACTCTAGGAGCCATTTCTAAACTAGGGTTTTTAATCAATAGTACAAAATTTATTAAATATATTTTCTTCTCAGAACTCCAAACCCTACTGTAATTATGATTTACAAAGCCTATAAATACAATCGCTAAATAAATTACCCATTCTGCAAAGTGCAACACAACCTAAAAATACTTCAACTCTTAGCTCTGCTTGAATTACTTCAAAAGTTATGGCACTTTAAAACTTGAATGGTGAATCATATATGCAATATTGTAAACTCTTTACATTGAATTTCATCTGAAGTGGCCACACGTTTTGTCATCAATTCACCTAGTTTGAACTTTTCACAGCTCAACAGTTCTCTGAAACCATTTTTAACATTTAGCAAAACTTTAAATCAGAACTGTAAATCTTAACAATATCTTATCTATCGTGTGGCTCTCATAAATTCATGAAAAACTTTATATACTTTGGACATGTGTTGCCATGAATTAAATTCTTATACACTAGATCTCATGCATCTCTTCCATAAGCCTTTCAACCCACCATCCAATCTTTTCTAACTTGACCACCAGTTACTTTACCCTACAATTAACTGAATGTAGGTATAAATTTATCAGAGAGGACACACATCAACACCACTTAATGGATTATACCTTAGATCTTCTTCATCTTTTATTTAATTCATTATGTGAGCTATCATATCTTCTTCAAACTACATCACCTTTAATCTGTCTTTACCACTCTGCTGGCCCTGCCGACTGCCACAGGTCACTCAGACTTGATGGCTTATGGACTAGATCTTGATCATCTTGTTATCAAGTATTTAAGTAGACCATCAAATCAAACTTAACCTATCTGACTTTTAACTTATTCTTTATGACTTCATTCGGACCCACTGGGACACGCATCACCATGGCTTAATTACTTATTGATTAGATCTTGCGCATCTTTACTATAATCCATCACGTTGACCGTTGGATTGATCTCCACTTTAATCTTCAGTAAAATTTATGAGAATCTAGAGCTTACGTCAAGTATAGGACATGCATTGGCATGACATAATGGATTGTTGATTAGATTACTCGTATCTTGGGATTAAGTCATTATGTGGATCATTTGATCAAAAGGAATCTGCATGCCCTTTAATTTAACCTTTAATAGATGTCAGACTCGCCAAAGACATGTGTCATCACCTCTTAATGATTTATTGAGTAGATGGACCATATATTTTCATTAAGATTTTATGTCCACCGTTAGATTGAAAGGAATCTAACTTCACTTTATCCATATGCTTTGAAATGGATCTATGGCCCGCCAGAGACATGTGGCACTCGGGCTTAAACACTTAAAGGATATATAGATTACATCTTTGTTATAATCTATTACATGAGCCATTATATTGAAACCAAGTAGCATGACACATGATTATTAATGTAAAAAGTTTGCGGGTACTGAAACCTAGGAAAAAATAAGATGCTTCAGACTTAGGAAATTTATAACATGACCCCGCTTAAAAGGTAAAATGAGCACATGGGTTTATAGAACTTAAGTGACCGGATAAAGTAACATAAAATTAGAACCCATCCCAGTACTTAGGGTTTTTTACCAACAACTTCCAAAATTTGAAGATCAAGCAAGGGTTTTGAACATACATAGAACTTGGACTAAAAATTTAACAGATGAGTCCACAAGTTTTGAATTTATTTTTTTGCAGACCTAATAGACTTAACGCAGACCGTAGATCCTTTTTTGATAATGTTCTTGGCTCGAGATCTCATAACAAAATCAAGGGTTAATAAATAATCTCGTGACTTGGAGATTACTCAGTCCCGCAATCTTCAAATGTAGATTAAGTGAAGGTTAGGTTAAGTCAGATGAAGTACATGTTTATGTTGGCAAGTTGACTCCTAGAGGATACATGACTTATTTTCTGTTGTCATCATGGAAACAAAGTCATATTAAGTTTCTATCAAAGATAGCTTAGAAGTTAAATGACTAAGTATGGAATACAGGGTAGACAAAGATATACAATGATCAACACATCAACACACGTACAAGAGATCAAATCAGAGTATGTGCATTTATATATATGTTCTATGTGATTTCTACATACTAATTCCAGACACGCATGGTATGGCATGATAGTACAAAGAAGTTACAGATAGATCAGTACACCAACAGTCCAGAAGAAAGAGCATGAAAGCTGACTAGTGTTTTGATCAGTGTGAATTATTTTGTTGTGTAATGGCCAAGCGCCTTTGATTATATGTTTGCAACAATGTCTTTAGTATTTTTGTAAACACACTTAAGCTGACTTGCTTAGAAGCATTGTGTATTATGTTTTTAGGGCCAACTATAGTCTTGTTTTGGGTCGCATCTATTTGGGTATGAACATATAAGTATGTAATGTAAAGTTATGTTACAAGTGTCGAATAATATGTATGAGAAAAATATAGAAGAGTAGTATAATGAAGTTAGAATGAGATAAATATCTTTAAGAGAGTAAGAGCATCCGCACATAAATGGAGCTGATCAGACAATAGTGTCATCATAGTAGCTCATTTTTGATATAGTGTATATCAACTATCAGAAGGTTGTAACCTTCATCTTATTGGGCAGTGAGCCATATACCTTTAACAGGGTTTTTGTAATAGACTCCTAACAAGGTCTAAGATTCCTAACATGGTCATTGTACTTGGATTGTAAAGACTGCTCCTAACAGGGAAAAGGAACTTTAACAGGTTCATTATACTAGTGCAATATTTGTGGGTACTAATTCCCACCGGGGTTTTCATCTGATCATGGTTTCCCCATAGACATATCATGTGTTATGTTTTCTTGTATTAAGATTCATTAGATGTATGTTTGATTTATGTTTAAGTTGCTGAAATATAATAAATAGACAAAAACTGATTCACCCCCCCTCTCATTGTTTCTAACAATTGGTATCAGAGCTCTGGTCCTCTAAAATAAATTTTAACCACTTGAGGAGATCATGGACTCAGCAGAATCAAAACAACTGAAAAAGAATCTTGAAGCAGCTCTTGAAGATCTTGATAGTTCTGAAAAAGAAAATGAAGAACTTAGACTGAAAGTTGATGGCACACAAATGCTTATCAAGAAATTGAGAAAATATTTGACAGATTGTTCTACAAGTGATTTAGGGAAAATGGTCAAAAAGATAAATGAAGAGATCATGTCTCTGAAAGATAAAATTGAAAATCTAGATGAACAACTAACAGACAGTCAAATTTCTATTGAAGAAAAGATCAAAGAAAGAAAACAATTAGAAGATGAACTTTTGAAAGAAAACATGAAAGTCCTGGAATTGGAGAACATAAAAAAGAAGATGGAATCTGAATTAACAGAAGCAAAGGATAAGATTGATAAACTCCACACAAGTTTTGATTCACTTCAATTTCAATTCAATGCACAAAATAAAAAAAGGTGACACTACTGGTCTTGGTTACAGTGTAGCACAAGTTGAAATCAATTCATTAGAAGAAAGAAAGAAAGCACGTGAAGCATCTTCAGAAGCAAAGAAAGTTGACAATGTTGCAGAGATTAAAACAGATCCACCTAAAGGAGAAATAAAGCAAGTTAACAGAACTTGTTATACATGTAATAAACATGGTCTTTTGGCAAGAGATTGTAAAGAGGTAAGACCTTTCAATGGTTATTGTTACTCCTAGAATAAGATCGGTCACAGGGCTATACATTGTAGAACAAATCAAAGAAATCAGTCACAACAGAATCAAAGAAGAATGAATCAAAACAATCAGAGAAATCAGCCTAAAAGAAATTTGCAGAATATTACATGTTAGATATGTAATTACAATGGACACACAGCAAAGCAGTGCAGCATGATGAACAAGAACATCAGACCTCCTATCATCTGTCACACATGTGGAAAGGATGGACACATCTCAACGTTCTGTAGATCCAAAACTCAAAAACAAGAGGATCCTAAGAGATCACTATTTGAAGAAGAAGGAGAAGTCAAGTTTGTTCAAGCAAAATTTGGGTTGAAGTAAAGAAGGACAATGCAGAGAACAAAGTAGTTGATGCATCCACAGTGGATGCATCCTCTATTTCTGGTTGAATAGACCTTCTTGGTCTTAGGGGGAGCTATTCTAGCTTGGAACCCCTATTTGGTTGGTATACTCACCTCTGAGTATCCACCTATGGATTCATGCTTATGATCACATGATATAGAAGTATGCATACACGCGCTATCTATAATGCATTCAGAACAAAGTTTGATATTCTCTGTGAAAACCATGTATGGTTGCAAACATTAAATGCAGTAACTTTTATAAAAAGATGTAAGTGTTCTATTATCTTCACATTTGCATTCAAGATTACAGAATTTGGAGAGAATACGAGAACTGAGCATCAAATCATGAAAGCATAATAGATTTGGTGGTTAAGAAGCATGGTTAAGAAGTTGGAATGAAACCCTAGTAGTCACACCATTTCAGATTTTCGTGAAACCCTATTTAATCAATCATCAAGTAAGTATGGTGACTCTACTTGTATTTGACATTGGAGAGAGGAATAGATTTGTATTTAAGAGGCATCCATTTAAATCCATACTGGATGATGTGGAAGGAGCTTTCTCCAAAACTCCATTAGGTGTCATTCACATAGAAGACATCCACATATACATTTATTGTAAAAAGGAAATAATTGGAGATAATAGTATAGCCACTCTCATGGATTTGATGATGAAACTAGACTATTCATTTAAGGATGAATACACGCACCTCACAGATAACCCTATCTTTGAGTTTTCAAATGCACACAAACTCTATGAACCAGAATGGGTTAAATCTTGTTGAGTAGGATTCATGATGACCTCTACTAGATTGGTGAAGTTCCTATCTGTATTACTGTAGACCTAATCCATAACATGACTGGACTTCCTAATACTAGACCAGTTCTTCCTACTGGCAAGGATGTCAAGAAATAGGTTGAGCAAGCATGCCTATCCAGGAGTGACAGGCATGGTACGATAGTTGATGCTATCAAGGAAGAAGACATAAAGCTTCTAACTATGATCCTTGGTTACAAGTTCTAGCAAGCAAGTAGATTGAATAGTGTCTCTGTAGAAACTGTTCTAGCAACTATCAAAATGGTGAAGGATAACATTCAGTACAATCTATGTGAGATATTGTGCGCTCAATTGATTGACAACATTCAAGTTATCAAGCATGACAAGAGAAAGACATTCAAGTTTGGGTCTCTGATTATCTATCTATACTTCCATATTGTTGGTAAGGTTGCAAATCTATACCTAGACAGAAGAAAACCCACTATGTCTTAGATTTCACTTAAATCCACATTAGAGAGTAGTGCAAAAGATGCTATGGACATGGACATCAAAACCTTCAGGATCAAGATGCAGAAGAGGTTCAGGATACTTGAGAAGATTGTTGAAAGGTATAAAGAAACCATATGCTTCATGGTAGAGACTGACTGCACTTGCATGGAGGTAGTTGAGCCTAGAACTATATGGATTCATCCACTTGGGTATGAAGTGGAGGAACATGTATTATAAGGATATGCACAGGTCCTTTTGTCTGCACCCAAAGATCCCAATGAGCCCAGATGGGGTACTTACAAAGAGAAGACTAATGTAGTTGATTCTGTATTATATAGTGCTGATAATGAAATAAATTCATCTAAGATTACATCTAGCATTCTAAGAGTTAATGGTGTCACTCAAGAAGATCTTGACAAAGCTAGAGAAGCCAAGATAGCCAAAGAACTTGAGAAGACTGATGACATCTAGAAGAAGAATAAAGTAGAGAGCACCTCTATGCCCTCTACCACCATTAACCTAGACTCATCTCCACATTCTATACCAAGAAAGAAGTCTAGAGGAAGGAAGGAAGTTCCCACAAATCACCCATCCTCAAGGAACACATGGAGCACATCAAGGAACACTCAAGCTCCTCCTAGGGTAGGATTCCGACCTAGTCTAAATTTCTTGAAGAAAAAGATTGTTAATGAAGTAAGACTAGACACACTTGCTAAGGTTTATGACAAGTATCAAGAGATAGATAAAACTAAGATACATTCTATGATCATCTCTCACACGATCAAGTTTAAGAAGTCAGTTCTTGAACTCAAAATAGTGATACCTAATAAGTTATGGAACTTACTGGAAATAATGAAGAGACATGAAATTGAGGAAGACATGAGGATAAGAGAAGAAACATTGGATAATCTTCTCCCTATATGCTCACATGATGAGAAGACAATTCTATTAGATCTAGTGAAGCCTCATCTCAGAACCAAGACAAGGACTCTTTAGATTATGAACAAAGAGTATGAGCAGATAGGAAAATAAACTAAAAAGGCATTTGCGCAAGTGTTTATGGATAGAAAAATGTATCCATCAATGACGCCTACAACTAAGGTAACTCCAGCACAACTAAGGTAAATCCCGCTCCTCCCAAACAGGATACAGAACCAGTAATTCAAAATGCACCTATGATAGGTCCACAGGTTTCAGCACCCTCAATGACAATAACTTCTAATACAGAAAAAGAATCAGAAGATACTATAATGGTTGATAATATCAAGATATCCATGACAACATCTGATAATGACATGGACAAATTTGATAAAGTATTTGTAAGTACTGAAGAGATGTGCACTGATGATACATCTGTATAAAAAGATGAAGTTCCCTCCAATGATCCAATAGACTTGAATGAAGAAAAAGATACTTAAGATAATGAGACACCAATCAAGGAGATTCCAGTAAAGAGTGAATGAATGGATACCAGTCAAAATACTATATTCACTCCATCCACTTTACCATCTACTTCATTTTTGTCAAGGTTAACTCCTGACTCAACAAGTCTAGATGCGTGGGGAGAAGAAGACTTAATAAAGATCAGCATACTAGCTATGGAAAAGGCAATAGAAAAATAGGTTATGAGGAACCCTCTTTTCTTGGAATCAGTTAACATTATAAATGATTTAGTACCTACAGAGAAGAAAGTAGCCAAGATTCAATTAGTTGAAGACATTGACAGTATTTTAACAAGCTTCAAAGCACACTTTACAGATCTAGTAGACTCTACTACTAGAATTGCAGAAGATGAATATAAAAAGGAGAGATTGAATGAATTGGTAAAGAATTTTACCTTAGACCTAAAATCTCTAAAGATTGGGCAATCTATATTTAAAGAGTTGGTAGCTAAAGGTAAGAAAGTCATAGCAAACTGCATGGACAGAGTAAAGTTCACCTCTCAGCATATCAAGAAGATAGTAGAGGTAGAGATCATGGTTGACACTATCAGAAAATCAGTTGAGACATCTACCTAGGACATGAACATATGTAACAATGTATATCAAGGTTAGTTAGACAAATTGAAAAGGCTAAGTTGGAGATCAGCAAGATAAGAGTCAGAGAAACTCAGTTGAGAAATGCACTTGCACCCTCTCTAGCAGTTCTGAATGAGAACATCAAATAGATTGATGCCACCATTGTGACATATGATCAATGTCCTTGCATGGAATTGATGAAGATGGAGAATCTGACATATGCCTTATGCACACATCTTTAAACAGTTGATACCATGAAGGTATTTTGGCAGAAAGAGATCCAATCTCTTTAGATTGTGTACCCAGATGTTTACATGGAGTAAGTATCTAGAAGACTTACAATTTTTGTACACCTTTGTCATTAATGTCAAAGGGGGAGTAATAGAGAATGTTTATATATATATATGTGTGTGTGTGTGTGTGTGTGTGTGTGTGTGTGTTAAGAGATGCAATGATATACAATTATTTTGTGTGTTAAGTCATTTTGAGAAACTTGGCCACATTCCTTTGTTTCCATTAATGAAAAAGGGGGGTATTGTTGGAAAGTTGACTCCTAGAGGATACATGACTTATTTTTTGTTGTCATCATGGCAATAAAGTCATATTAAGTTTCTGTCAAAGATAACTTAGAAGATAAATGACTAATTATGGAATACAAGACAAACAAAGATATACAATGATCAGCACATCA
>MU224273.1:1573303-1587172 GCA_018584345.1 Thuja plicata
AGAATATGTTGCTACTGCTGCAAAGTGCTCAAACATTGCATGGATCAAACAGTTGCTAGAAGGTATGCATATGAAAATCATAGAACTAGTAGTTATCTATTGTGATAACACCAGTGCATTAAGTATTTCCAAGAATCCAGTCATGCATGCAAAGACTAAACACATTTCCATCAAGTATCATTATTTAAGAGAACAAGTTCAAGAAAAAGAGGTGATACTTGAATATGTGAAATCAAAGGAACAATTGGCTGATATCTTCACCAAGCCACTGCCCAAAGATACATTTGAGTACCTAAGAAAAAGACTAGGGGTCAAACCCATGTCTATAAGTCAGTAAAAGGACTGAAAGCTGAATCAGCCATCTATTATCAGAATGTCATTCATGATTGTTGCAAGTAGAAGTTAAACTTCAAAGCTACATCTATATACAAAGAGGTATATATTAGAACCAAGCACCAGACCAAACTATTATATTGATGATGGATAAGGGAAATTCAAGGAATATATTATGGAAAGAAGAAACTATTTGATAGAATTTATTTGGCATTAATGTCAAAGGGAGAAAATGTATTTATATTATCACCATGATCAGAAACTATTCATTATCAGATTACTCCAAACAAGGAGAAATCATATCCATAGGGAGAGTATTTGTATAAAAATTGCAAAAACAAGACAAAGAATAGAGAATTAATAGAAAAAGAGAGAGAAATTGACACAAAAAGAAGACACAACACATCAAAAGAAGAAACATGAAAGCTGGAAGAATCAAATCTAAACTAACACAGAGCTTACCAGCGGTCAGACATTTTTATCAGTTATCAAAACAAACTGTTTAGTAATTTGATGAATCTCAACAATTATATTTCATGTTGTATTAGAAATAGTATAGTGTGATAATATAGTATGTTGCCAGCAATGCCAAAGGGAGAGATTGATGACATGCAACAGACTGAATGTTTGACAATATTAAGTTGAAGATGATGCAAGACATTAAATTAGTTAATGGTTTGTATTGTCATTGATATCAACTTGATATCTTCTGTATGGTCATATATATAATGCCAAAGACTTCAGACAATCAATAGAACATAGGTTATGCTTTCATAAATGCATAAAAGTCAAGTATTCACCAAGTGATAGACTACACCGACGGAGTGCACACCATCGGTAAATACAGAGATAAAGTCACAGTGATGCCCGATGAGCAGAAGATAGTGTTGCCCAATGAAGAAGAATCAAAGGATGCCCGACAAGCTAAAAATAGTGTTGCCCAATGAGCAAGATCCAATGATGCCCGACGGACGAAGATCCTGAAGCTAATTGAAGTTGTACCGATGGAACTGGCAGTTGTTACCAGTGATGAACTACAAAATTAACCGATAGAATAGAGAGATCAGAAAATGATAAAATATCTAGTTGGCAAAGCTTAAAGAAAGAATTAACTGGTTGTTTTATTTGTTTTATTCAACCATAGTTAAGTAAATGATTTAAAGATTATTTACACAGCTAGAAATAAGATAACTATGAGACAAATCAGGAGTTAAAGCCGTAAATCAATTTGGCTGGATTATTTTTCATGCCAAGAATCAAGAATCAAGAACCAAGAATTAAGGAATATCATGTCTATATAAGAGACAAGTATAATTCATTTAAAATTCATACAGTCCTAATCAATCAAGCTAAGGGAGAGCTAAAGAATTATGCAAACACTGACACACAGTGAAGCATAGCATCACAGAACAGAAAGAATGAAGAACAAGGAAATAGAATTGATACATTGATCAGAAAGGTATCGTACATAAATAGATCTGAATATCAGCAATTTAAAGTTGCATTATAAACAGGTCATTGTGTTTCAATTTAACCATTGAAGCATTAAGTCTCTTAACAGAGCAGGACTTAACAACCTTTTGTAATTGAGGTATATCCTAACAGATTACTAGAAGGTTGACTCATGATAGTAGCATCGGTCTTACCTAAAGCCTATTGACAATCTAAGAAGGAGGCTGATTCAAGGATGGTAGTAAGATTATCATAAAGCCTATTGACAGTCTAGAGGTTGATTCAAGGATGGTAGCGTAGAAGCCAGATACTAAGTGACAACCTATGTATAAAAATCCTCTAACATGGTCGGACTTAATAGTGTGTTTGTAACCTTTAACTTGGTTGGCTCCTAACAGGGCTCACTTCAAAAGAGTGAAAATTTGGGGTACCGGTCCTAGTGGTTTTTCCCTTAACAAGGTTTCTATGTTAAAATCCTTGTGTTATGTGTGTATGGTTTATTACTTTATTGTTTTACATTTCACATATGCATCTATGTATTGACTGGTATACTCTGCATATTTACTGAGTATTGGTAAAAAAGTTTTACTGCTTATCAGTTATCAAGGAAAAGAAGGACAGACAAGGTAAACCGACAGACATTTATTTCAAGTATTTCAAAGGCATACACCTTGTAGGGACTTAATAATCTGAGGTGTATCAATTGGTGGATTGAAATTTAAAAGGATAAATATTTGAGGCCACTGATTCACCCCCCCCCTTCTTAGTTATTACTAACAATGCTTTCTTTCCCATGGAAATCTTTGAGGACTCTAATGAAGAGGATTTTGATCCTTCTTCCATGGACCATCTTGAGGAGGCACATGTCATAGACCTTGACAATACAATGTATGAACCATCAAACAAATTCATGTCCTTAAATCCTTCAAATGAAAGCCCATCCAATGAATCCTTGTCCTTAATACACCCCAAACTTATTGATGGGGATCTTTCCAAGCCAAATGACTTACTATACTTCCCAAATGACAATGCAATGGCCTGATACCTCAATGTGGTTGAACAAAATTATTCCATCAATAAAATCACTCTGGACATGATGATAGGGGCAGGTGTTCAACCTCTTAATCCAAAAAATAAAAAAAAATATACAAGAAAATGAGAAGGTCTAGTGGTGAAAACCACCATGTGGCAGTGCTAGACCCAAAAAAAGTAAAAATAAAGGATGTTTATGAAGGTGAAAAGCCAACTATGGAACCTAAGGAAGGGAGGTTGGACATCTTACCAGCTCATGAAGATGAAAGATCACCTATACTTATTGAACCCATAGAAAAGGTTAACATTGGAACCGAAGGGGATCCTAAATTTATTCACTTGGCAACATTTTTGAGTCCTTTAGAGAGAAAAGAGTTTATCGAATTCTTTCAAGAAAAATAAGTCAACTTTGCATGGTCATATGCCGACATGCCTAGGTTGGATCTAAGCTTCATAATGCATCATTTGAATGTGAAACCCAGAGTTAAGCCCATCAAATAGAAGTTGAGAAAGATGCATCCACATGTAGCCCTTTTAGTCAAAGAGGAATTGGAAAAACTACTCAAGGTGGGATTTATAAGAGTAATTGCACATGCTGAATGGATCTCTAACATTGTACCAGTTACCAAACATGATAAATCCATAAGATTTTGCATGGATTTTAGAGATTTAAACCTTTCTTGTCTAAAAGATGACTTGCCATTACCATGCATTGATGCTATTGTGGATCTCACTGCGGGTCATTCTATGTTTTCACTTATGGATGGATTTAGTGGGTATAATCAAATTCACATCGCACCTAAAGATCAAGAGAAAATATCCTTTACATGCCCATGGGGTACTTTTTGTTGGAACATAATGCCCTTTGGTCTCAAAAATGCCGAAGCCACTTATCAAAGAGCAATGACTACCATTTTCCATGACATGATGCACACCTTTATGGAAGACTATGTGGATTACATTCTACCTAAGTCACATAAATGAAACTATCACTTACCCATACTTGAAAATATCTTCACAAGGCTAGAACAATTCAAAGTGAGACTTAATCCCAAGAAATGTGCTTTTGGGGTACAATCCAGAAAACTGCTAGGGTACATTGTTTTTGCAAAAGGCGTTAAAGTAGATCCTAAAAAAGTATGAGCAATAATGGACATGGACATTCCAAAGAATATTATTCAAATGAGGTCACTTCAAGGAAGACTTCAATCTATCAAGAGGTTCATTTCTCAATTGGCAGAAAAATGCCATTCTTTCACAAGGTTGCTACATAAAGACACTGTCTTCACATGGGATGAGGAGTATGATAAAGCCTTTACATTGTTAAAAACATACTTGATGAATCCACCCATCTTGATGCAACCTATTCAAGGAAAACATTTATTACTCTATATTTCAGCAATAGAAAATTGCTTAGGAGTCTTATTGGTACAAGAAGATGATGAAGCAAAAGAAAGAGCTATCTATTACTTGAGTAGAACATTGATTAAATATGAATTAAACTATAGCTTCATGGAAAGGGCTTGCCTAGCAGTGGTATTTTCCTCTCAAAAGTTAAGTCATTATATGTTAATGCATAAGGTGAAGCTCATAGCCAAAATTGATCCATTAAAATACTTACCTAGAAAAATAGCTCTAACGGGAAGGATCGCGAAGTGGGTGATGGTGATTAGTGAATTCAACATTGAGTATGTTGATAGGAAAGAAATTAAAGGTCAAGTTATTATAGATCAATTGGCTGAATATCCTCAAGAATCTGCACATCCCACTCAAGTGAATTTTCTGGATTCTAAAATTGTTAATGTGGAAGCTAAGACATGGACTTTATACTTTGATGTATCTTACACCCAAAATGGTAGTGGGGCAGGAATTCTTTTGATTACAACATAAGGTTACACAATCCCAAAGTCTTACAAATTATTGTTTCCTTGTACCAATAACATAGCAGAGTATGAAGCTTTGGTCATAGGCATCGAGATGACCTTAGAATGGAATGTCATAGAATTACAAGTCTATGGGGCCTCTCAATTAGTCATCAATCAAGATAATGATGAATATAATACCAAGGATGAAAAATTGATGCCTTACAAAAGATTGGTAGATGATTGGAAAAATTACTTTGCTTTGATTACTTTTGAACAAATTCCAAGAGACAAGAATAGAGCAGTGGATGTAATGGCTACCTTGGCATCTTTGCTTCAAATGCCTGATCAAAATGAAAGGTATGAGTTCTTGGTGGAAGAATTGGTTAAACCAGAATTTGACTTACCTGATACCCAAATCATTTCCCTTTTAAATGGACATGAATCACCATGGTATGGACCCATTTATTCCTACCTAAAATACCAAACCTTACCTATAGAACAAACACGTGCTCAAAAGCAAAATTTCATAAGACAAGTGGCTCATTATACCATCCTTTCTAACACATTGTATTGCAAGGGTCTTGATGGAACGCTCCTTAGATGTCTAGAGTGTTAGGGATTTTTCTTGTATGAATCACAGTGCTTGAAATGTCTACTTGAACACTATGCCTTCTAATACTGATTCAGAGACAAGAAAAGTCTAATTGCTAAAGAATGGATAAGGTCCTTCTTCATTTTTGAGCTCCACATATACTCAGGCAGGTTTTACCTCTTATGATTGCTATTTACATAGTATGTTATAGTGTGGACATGAATTTGCTATGTACCTTTGTTAAACCAATTTATAAATCACCTTGAAAATGATCAAGCATAACTAGATGCAAGATTTAACCATACAGACTATGATTGTAAATATAGCAAATACCAGTGATATAAGGATTTTCATCCTTCTTCCTTTTCTTATAGGAGGGATAACCTAATGATTCACTCTCTAAGGAATCACTAAAGTGGACACTGTCCTGCTAATATAGGTCCTTACTAAGTTCAGCTTGTTTGTTCTTAGTAACAAGAATATTTTGATTAAATTGGTTTTGACACCTTGAAATAACTTGGACAAAGATAGACTATCAGACTAACTCCTGGACCAGTGCCTATCCTTTGGGCTATAGAGTCAAATAAGCTAAGATTTCATAGAAACAAAATACAGTAAGCTGCCTTACAACCCACATGCAATTCAGATAAGTTGCCTTACAAGTTACCCTGTCACCTCAAAACTATTGTATCAAATCCTTAAACAGAGCAGTATTCTCCCTGAAACAACTCACAAAACTTAGTTCTTTTCTTAAAAGAAACTTGCAAGTAATCAGATAGTTACCTAATAACCAAAATGCTTTAGAATACCTTGTAAACTTAACATAAAAGAGTATACACAGAGAATAAAGAGATAGAAATGGAAGAGAGTAAAATTGCATCGTATATTATTTATATGATCCAGCTTTCCATACATGAAAGATTATACAACTTCAAAAGATAGACAAAAGTTTAGAACATCTAAATTCTGCAATATATTATCTCCTTTCCAAAAAACTCTAACATCTAAGACCTCTTTTATTACAACTCTTTTTGCTATATATAGGTTTTTTGACCATCTTGGAATCCCTTAAGGATGCAACAAGCTTCGGATGGTCATGGAAAACCTAACCCTAAAGTTACAAGAGAGACAAAAAGAAAGAGAGATAAAGTGGTGGAAAGACCAAGTCAAAAAGATATAACAAATATTCTTGGTTCTTCTCCCGATCTGGCTACTACAATCAGATTGATATAGAAGGTAGCTGGTAGTATTTATGTTGAGTCTGGATAGCCATGCTTGCATACTCACCTACATTCTCCTTTTGTAATAATTGTCCTTCTTGTCTTGAACAGTGCAGTGCCAAGTGTTCACCTTACTCATCGTCCAAGATTTCTTCTTCTACTACAGGCTTCTTTTTCTTTGGTGTAGTCATCACTTCCCAAGCTTTCACCTCATCGTCCGATGGCCACTTGAAGTCTTGAGTACTCTATACTTGCACCTTTTATCTGTCCCATCTACCATCAGTGATGTTTTTGAAATCAAGTAGGAATTTGTTGATATCAGTCTCTACTTTGAAGGCTTCATCCAATATTTTATTGAAGCCTTCTATATCAACATCTGATCCCAAGAGAAATACCTCTTCAGTGGGCATCTTGCTGTCAAATTCATTCTTCCAAGCATCTATAGCCTTTACTTGGTCATCATCTCCCCTTATTGAAGGAATAAACTTATTAAAATCATTTGAGAAGAGGCTTAATTTAACCTCTATCTGATTTAATTTTTCTTTAAAGAATGAGAGAGCAATATTGACTCTTTTGATCTCATCTCCCACTTCAGTTACTATCTCAGGAAAATGTGGTCTTATGTCTTGCAAAGATGACAACTTCTCAAATAAATTTTCCCTAGCAGACCATTTAGTAAAGTAAGGGTTTAAAATGGCAAGGTACCCCATTACCTCAGTATGCAAAGCTGGCAACTTATTGTATGTATTGACTACAACATCAGTTTTATCCTTTAGAATCTCAATTCTATGTTGCAGTATGCCTTTCAATTCCTTTAAATAAATTGCATTTCCCTTTTCTTCATCTACCTTTTGTTCCATAGCCTCCTCTGACTTAGGATTATCCTCAATTTGCATTGGTGGTGGTTGTGCAGGTACATATACCACCTTAGGCTTTGCTTCTAACTCTTCTGTTAATGTCTTGATCATCTGATCCCACTGGTACAGTTGTATGTGGCACATATCCTTGTCCTTAGACAATGCACTTGTCTCTTCCAACAAAGTACTATACCTCTCAGACAATTATTTAGTCTTGTCTTCATTCAGGTGAGCCCAGTGTGTCATAATTTGGGAGATTTCTATGTCCCCTATATTTTGTACAAACCACACCATTTGATTTCCCACCATATTCTCTTGGATATTTACTAATTTGGGCTTTTGGTCCTTTGGGCTTAGGCTCCACATTGCAAAAGCCTAAGATTTTGGGCTATACCCAAATCCTTTTATCATATCTCCCATCTGGACCTCACTAGCCATTTTGAGATCTGGCTGTTTCCTAATTTGGTCTATAATGAAGGCAGATGCCAAATCCCATCCCTCAGCCAATAATATTCCACTTCCCAACACCATCTTCCTGGCATCCTCAGGTGAAATGTCTTCATTTTTAGGGTCATAATTTTGTAAAGCCACTAGGGCTTCATTTGTTATTGTTTCTTTCCCATCCACAGTCAATTGGGATCTAAGCTACTCTATTTTATGCCATCTTAGGAAGTCTTTAAACTCCTCTATTTTAACAAAGCTATCATCATCAAGAAATTTCTGTTGATGAAGCAATCTTTCATCAACACAGGCCTTGAGTGGTATCTCAAATTCATCTTCTAGGTTAGGCCGTTGCTTCTTACCTTCCCTGATGGCCTTTCTTAGGTTATGATCATATAACCTAGTGCCAGGTACTAAGGCCTTAGCCTTATCTTTTTTCTTACTTTGTCCTTCCACTGAAGGCTGCCCTAATTCCAATTTATGCCTTTTTGCAGCAGGCTCTTCTACATCATCAAGCTGAGTAGCAACTGTTAGATCTATAATATGACCCTCCGTTCCCTGCAACTATGGGATCTCAGCCATTTCTTGTTCTGAGGCTTGTTGTGGTGAAGGATACATGGTAGGACGTGCATAATCACCTTCACTACCACTTTCATATTCTGACTCTGAGTGCTCAGGAGTCTTAGCACCTTTCTTGTCCAGGACTGTATCTAGTTGCTGTATAAGCACATAATAGTTGTCTATCATGGCCTTAATTCTATCAAAATATGGGAGATCAGGGTAAAAACCCCCAAAAGACAACCCATTTCTCTTTATTTGGTTCTCTAGATTTAGCAATTCCTGGATCCTCAGTCTTCTAATATGGATATCATCTTCATCCAAGATGTTCCTCGTTGCATCTTCTTCAATACACTCACAGTGGAAATTTGTATTGGGGATGGTAGGTGTATACAATTTCCTAACCCCTACCATGAAACCTTCTGGGTCAATGTACCTATAGGGGGCTGCCCCCATTCTGTATCTTTCCAACCACTGACCTACTTCATCAATGGCACCTTTACCAATTGTAAAGTTTAGAATCTTGAATTGCCTAGGGGTTATAGTCCCCTTCTTGTGCAGTGCAAAGTGCTCATTATCTGTTAATAATAACTGCCATATGAATTCCATTKCAGCCACTCTTGCAGGMACATGATACGRTAATAAATGASGTGGGTGAATACACCCATATACTCTGATAATGGTATAATTCTCCTCCAAGAAGAAATCACCCCAATTGTGATTTCTAGGCCAATTATYTGTATAATCACAAGGCCTGAGCAGTTGTATGATCTTCAATGGGACTCTRGTCCTGCTTGTTCCCAAACTCTGCACCATTGGATACACAATCCAATTTTGAAAAGCACAGTAGTCACACTCCCTAGAAGTATAATTCCAAACCCTAACCCAAAATTGGATAGGATTTGGTGCTAACTGGTAGAACCTTTGAGGAGTTAAGTTATGGAAATCCATGATTACAAAATTAAAGTACAAGAGGAGATGCATAAGGACCGAGTAGTGCAAGAATTTAGGTTCCTTCTCCTTTGGATTCTTTAGTCTTTTTTGGGTTGCAATGAAACGGTCATGCATTTCATCAATTATGTGCTGTATATAGTCATAGCTGGTGCTTGAATGCACCTCTTGTAAGTCTAGCACCATCATCAGGATGCCAGCATTGATCTTTTCTGCATCTCCATCTCTTCCTAGCACTCTACACAGAGCATAAGAGTTATACTTAATGTAGAAGTGTAGATCCTTATAATAATATGGATTTGGCTTGGCCATAGGATCTAAATAATTTTTCACTTCTTTCAACATGTGTTTCTGCAATAAGCCTTTAGCAATACCAGGCTTCGAACTATATCTCTTCTCTTGCCTTGTCATGTCAATCTTAGTAGACATGGTACTAAATAAGCCAAAAGCCTTCATTAATGAGTTTCTATTCAAAATTAAAAGGGCAGTTCCATCATCCCTTTTGATGGTCTTTGTCAAAACATCATAGTGATTGGCTAGGTCTAAAAATAGGTCTACATCTAGGAAGACATCAGGAACAAGTAACCTAGCCAAACCACAGGTCCAAGGGTTTGATACTGGGATGGGATTATCAGAATTCTTATTGAAATAATTGAAAAGGGAGAAACCTATTGTGCCTAGAGTCACAACATCTTGAATGTCCTTGTACTCATCAAGGAAAACATTAGCATTAGCCTTCTTATTCTGCGTTGAACCAAGTAGGAGACGGAGGAATTCATCAGAAAAACTTGCCTTTCCTTTCTGTTCCTCTTCACTTCCTCCACTTGTCGAAGCAACACTCAAAGCCATGCTCATGCTTGCAACACCCTGAATCACTTACTCCTTACTGATATTGAAACAAATCTATCTCAGAGATTAGCTGACTGTTCTATGCACAATTTCTTGAAATTTATAACTCTTTGATCAACTTTGGAAACACTACAACTCGAGCAAAATATCTCTTTTTTCTGAAAACCTAGCAACTTGGGCTCTAAAAACTGAAAGCACTGTGAATGCAAATGAATGCACCATCAACTCCTTATAGCCATCATTCAGAGTATGCAGCTCATAATTTGGAAACATCAGTTCTGTCATTAATTCGACATGCTGTGAACTTGAACAAAAACCTAGCCGTAGTTACATGAAGTTGACAGGAAATCAAATTTTCAAAAAATGAATCCTCAGAACAATCATATAAAATTTAAAAGAGCTGAGATGTCACATTATGATTCGTTAACTGTCTTACATCTCAGCTACTCTTTTTGCACAATAATCAAAATGCAAGCCTGTGATTGGTTACCAAGCGATTCGTACTGTCATATCAAAAACTGCTGCCATTTTTTAGATTTTGGGATCCTGCGATCACGTGACTACACAAAGTCTCTTTGTCATGGGCCTCCGTCAATAACCCATGGTTTATCTCGAGACACAACGACAATGCATTTTCTTACTTCTGGCTAACCCAAATCACCATCTGGCAATCACGCGACCCAACTGAAATCATAGTCGCGCACAGTTAAGACTAACTCATTATCCTTTCTGAGACCTTGTGACTAACCATTCCGCTTAACCTCTTACAGTTATCTCCTTGTCGCTGAGTGCTTCTATTTCATGGAAAGACTATGCGACCACACCTAGTCACCCAATCGCAGAATACAAGTCCTGAATATTTGATCCTATCATAACAGTTTAGATGCGCCCTTTTTTCACTTCGGACGACTACGCGACATACCTCAATCCCCAAGTCAGGAGGAATTTTCCCTTTGGGAACTTTTCTTCTTAGACTTTGCAACCACCGTTAGATCCTGTGATCCCTTTATCCTACGGTCGTCGCTTAGTTGCCAAATGTTCGTGCATACCCTTAAATCTTTCTCAGACACCGCAACTGAAAGGAAAGCACTTAGTCTCATTGTCGCTAAGTCCATTTTTTATTTCTGGCGACCACGTGATAGAACCTTAACATCCACTCACCTTATGACACATGTCACCAAGTCATTTCTTGACTTTCTTTATAATGGAAAACTGAGTCATCATCCTGTTCTGGCGACATCCTGACTATACTTTACTACAAACCACAGACGGTCAGTCGCGAAGTCTGAATCAAAGTTTATTAAGTGCCATTCTTTCACGAGACCTTGTGAATGAAGGCCTTGCTTAACTTTTTAATGTTGATTCATTTGGCGATAAAGTGACATAAGGTAATCACGAAGTCTGAAGACATTTTGATAACTGTTGAGAATTTCCTGCGATTACTCGACTAAGCAGTGGGTCCCCTTTGCATAAAGCCTTATGATATAACTATCTTGCGACTACCCGACATGAAGAAATCGCTGAGTCTCAGAATGCCAAAGGAATATTTTGAAGTTTAAAGAGACCACACGACCAAAGGAAAATGCATAGTCAGGAAGACTTATGGAATATTTGGTTGGAGTAACGCGACGAGGCGACTTTATTAAAATACATGCCTTAAGTGGATAGAAAAAGTAACAATGAAATAGAATGACATGACCTAGGGTTTATTTTTCACCATTTAACACTTGGAAAGCCTAGGGTTTTCAGGGTTTTGCAAATTGAGTTAAGTTTTAGACTTGAAAACCTGAAAAATTGACATAGGTAAGGCCAAAAGGAACGAGAAACAGCTGACTTAAAAACATCAGACCAGAAAGAGAAAGACAAGGAACCAAGAAAACTGCTAAAACAAGAAACACAACCAACATAGAGGAAGATGAATCAAAGTCAGCTTTAAAAGATGTCCATGAGGGGATTTGTGGGTCACATTTGAGTGGTTTAAACCTAGCTAAGAAAATCCTACGCATGGGGTACTTTTGGAAAACCTTAGAAAGAGATGCTTGTCAGTTAGTCAAAATTTGTGCAAAATGTCAATACCATGGAGACATGATCCATGCACCGGCATAAGATTTACACCCATTTGTCATGCCATGGCCATTCTACGAATGCAGTTTTGATTTTATTGGCATGATCTATCCACCTTCTTCAAATGAACACAAGTATATTCTTACTGCAACAGAGTACTTCACTAAATGGGTTGAGGTTGTTCCTTTAACAACCGCAATAGGGAAACAAATTTCCATGTTCATCCTTAATCATATCATTTTCAGATATACCATTCCTCATTCCATCATCATAGATAATGGAAAACAATTTAAGAACAAAGATGTTGATGAACTTTGTGACACATTTCATATTACACATCACTCTTCATCCATTTACTATCCCCAAGGTAATGGACAAGCATAAGCTACCAATAAGAACATCCTCAAAATCCTTAAAATATCAGTTGGCGAGTCAGGAAGAGATTGGCATCTTCAAATCAATCCAGCATTATGGGCTTATAGAACTAGTATTCACACCCCGACAAGAGCTACACCTTTTTCATTGGTTTATGGGGCCGAAGCTGTTCTACCTTTAGAAGTTGAAATACCATCCCTAAGAGTGTCATTACATGGATTAATAATGGATGAAGATTATAGATTTGCCTAACTTCAAAGATTGGAGATGTTGGAGGAACAAAAAACTCAAGCCTATGACCATTTGAAAGTGTATCAGAATTGAATTTCAAAGAATTATAACAAGCACATTAAACCAAGAAATTTTCAAGTGCAATATTTAGTGTTGAGAGAGAATCCAAAAATTCAGGTTGATAGAGAAAAGAAAGGAAAGTGGGAAGCAAATTGGCTTGGTCCTTTTTCATTGTTTCTTCTTTTGGAACAGGGACCTATAAATTGGCCGATTGTGATGGTGATGAATTGCAAGAACCTATCAATAACATTCATCTTAAGCATTTTCACACCTGATTAGAAAAAGAATATCAGAGGAAAGAGTATCAGTTGAGAGTATCAGATGAGTCACCATCAGCTTTGTACATGGAAAAAGTCAAAAATTCAAAAAAAAATGAGAAAAAGTCAAAAATACAAAAAATCAGAAAGTTCAAAAGCCAAAAACAATTGAAAAGCAGAAAATTAGAAAAAGGAGAAAATTGAGCATAAAGAAATCAAAAACATTTGGAAAATCAAAAAAATGTTGTCTTCGTAAAAACCTAGCAAATAGGCACCTTGATGATAAAAAAAAAAAACAAATCAAAAATGAGAAAAAGTGCCTTGGTGAAAACCTAGCAATGGGCACCTTGGTAGCAAAAAAAAAGGGGTGGAAAAAGAGAAATAATCCCAAAAGGTGAAAACCTAGAAACATGCACTGTTTTTCCCTTAGGTATTTCCTAGTTGCATGTGTACATATTGCATTTCATCATATCATTTGTTTATATCCTCACTGCATCCATCATTTGTGCATAGTCCTAGTGATGAAGGAGACTCCCCTTAATACCACAAGTACACGACAGAAACAAAGAGAAACAACAGAAATTTGCAAGAATAGAAAATTGGCGTCTTATTGGCTCCACAAATGTGGAATTACAAACTTTAGAATTACAATATCAAAAGCCACATGGGCATCCCTTACAATAATCTGTAGGACAAAGCCTCAAATAACCACCTAGAACTACCCTAGAAAAC
>MU224275.1:0-13527 GCA_018584345.1 Thuja plicata
TGGATCATAACTGACCAATAGTCAAACCAAGGGCTCATAAAATGCCAACTTGGGACTATGGTCTTACAATGAGATCCCAATACTAATTCCTATCCTAAGCATGACTAGAGGTCTCAAGGGTCTTAGTCTGAACCCTTAGACTTCATGAGAATGTCTGGTGAATCTAGAGTAGGAGTGGGTTCTCCTGCACCAAGAAGAAAGGTTCGTCACCTCATTTTAAAGAGCTTCTAAGGATGGGACTTGTTGACTCCATTGACGGCCTTCAGTTCACAAGGATGTCTTTGATACTGGGAACATATTATACAGCCTTTCCCAAGGATTGGAGACCAGACCATGAGAAAATTTTGCAAGAATATTTAAAATTAGAAAATCCTAAAACATTGCAGGAGCAACAGGTCTCAGTGCATGATCAGGGTTTGATTTCTCCACAGGATTATATGTCAATCATGGTATGGAACTACAAAAGACATGGTATTTTTTCTGATCAAACTCAAAATGTTAACGGTCTGAAAGAAGAAATAGATCTTTCAGATGATGAGGAAGTTGGAGTTGCTATTAGTAGAGCTGTGTAGATGTAAAGGGTAATATTCTATATAGTTTCTATATGGTTTTTGGGAAGCATCATGGAAGTCTTGCTGGGAAGGCAAACCAGCAAGGTAATATTTTCTGGCATTATCCATAAATTGATGCTATATTGGTCAAAACTGTTATTCTTGAGAAGTTCTGTATTTAAGTATCTTTCACACTCTTGGTAACATCGCTTACACTAATTTCTCATGCTATCCTTAAATATCTGTAGGATAGGTCATACTTTCCCTCACCAAGTAGACGTTTGTACAGCAGGGATCTTCTATATTTGGCAATAGTTGCGATGCTTATGAAGCTGTATGATTTTGAGTGTTGTCTAAATGTTTCCCTCTAGACAGAGAACTTTATGTAATGACTAAACATGTCAAATGATGAATCATTTGCGAGGTTGTATAAAGATCATTGTATTGGAATAGTTGCAAATTTTGGAGGCTTTGAATCAATCTATTGAAGAGCCATAGTATTATCTGTGTATTTATCTATTTGTAATCTTCTGATATCCAAGGAAGTTCTAGAGAGCTGCTCAAATCAACTTTATCAACCATTATTTGTTGTCTCTGCAGAACATGTTCTTGACTATATATGAAGACATTATACTGGTAAGCAAGCCATTAATACATTCTACATGAAGACATATACTGGTAAGCAAGACATAAATACATTCTACCGAAGTGTATTTGAAGCACGTGTTGTTCTATGCTTTTAGAATCTGAATATTTTCTCTATACATTTGAAAAAGTTATTTGTGCATCTAAGATCAAATAAAGTGTCAACTCATAGATGAGGACAGAAACTTGTTAAATCTGGCCATGCTGTTAGTTTCAAAATGTCATTGCCTCACATACAATAGCGAATGTTTTCTAAAAAACTCTATGGCTGTTGATCTCTGTTTTCCCTGATAGAGCTTCTCTGATTTTTTTTTTGCATTTCTTCTAGTTTTATGTATTTTCCTGAGTACTTCAAACACAAACAGCTACTAGACTGGACTGAAAGTATGGATATATGTTTCCTTATTTCTGAGATATCTATATAATGATAAACTGAAACATGGCTGAAACGATAACACTAATTTTGAATGGCAGAAGTCTTACATTTTAGCACATGATAAAATGAAGTTACAAACAATTACATTTCTTGACAACAGCTTGTTAATATTACCATCACAGAATGTATTCAGATCTAGTCAACTTCATGAACAGCTGAGGACAAGAAGTAACTATAGGCACTGTTGTGAGGTCTTCACACCATCGCCCCATTGCGAATGGGTCCCCCTCTTTTGTCAGGCAGTGGGTTTAGTTGTCTTGGTTGGCCTTAGGCTAAGTAGAAATTTTAGTTGTCTCTGAGCCCTTGGGATGAGTTTGAGCAGCTTAGCAAGATCATTTCCATTTAGAAGTTAGGCTTAAAGCACGAGTAAAGTCTTTGTCTAGGAGCGATGACGAGGTAAAAAGTGTAAAATCTGAACTTAGGACAGCATGGATGGTGAAGTGGCATGATTAAGTTTTGGATTGTGTTCCTGGATTGAAAGTGATTGAATATACATCAACTGAGGGTGGCATGTAATGAATGAATGAATGATTTTAATGACGTCCACAAGGCTAAATAGTCTAAGGGACCAAAAAAAGCTCAAAGCCTTGAATAGTTTCCATATTCCTTTCCATGTCCGATCTTATTTTATGAATCTTAACCAGCGAACCAGCAGTTTGGTTGACCTTATCCTCTTCAAATAATCTGTGCATTTTGTCAACTTTCAAGATGATTTCATATTGGGTTCGAATATTGTCATAAGCTGCACATTCTGTGAGAAAGTGCCATTCGGTTTCATATTGCCAACACAAAATGCATCGATACATTTAGACTTTCCAACAACATTAATCAACGATTTGACATCATAATCAGGGAATAAATAATCAAAAAACAATGGTGGACTTATTGATATATTAATTCACGTGCACTACAAACATTGACACTCATAGACATTGGGTGGACATATATACTCAAGCATAAACACATTTAAGACGATGATATCTTTGAATCAAACATAGATTTCATCAGAATATTAGAAGATTGTGTAACAACAAGTTCCATCATCGACTTGCAATTGTATATAGTACGCTTCCTAATGCAGATTCCTATCATGAGAAGACTCATCGCCATTTATATCACTATCTCTGATTTTCATATTATTATGATTCCAAGTAAAAAAAAAGTTTAAAAAAAAATATATATATATATATTTTTTAAAAATTAATATTGGTCAAAATTTTGACCAATGCCACGGTTCATTTCCACCAACGATTGGTCGAAATTTTGACCATTCCACTAAATATTTCGACGAAAATGCTATGCTTTCCACCAATGGGATGGTCAAAATTTTGACCAATGCCACGGTTCATTTCCACCAACGCTTGGTCCAAATTTTGACCATTTCACTAAAGATTTTGACGAGAATGCTATGCTTTCCACCAATGGGATGGTCAAAATTTTGACCAATGTCACGGTTCATTTCCACCAATGATTGGTCAAAATTTTGACCATTTCACTAAAGATTTCGACTAGAATGCTATGCTTTCCACCAATGGGATGGTCGAAATTTCGACCAATGCCACGGTTCATTTCCACCAACTATTGATCAAAATTTCGACCATTCCACTAAAAGATTTCGATGAGAATGCAGTGGTTTCCACCATTGGGATGGTCAAAATTTTGACCAATGTCACAGTTTATTTCCACCAAATAGTGGTCAAAATTTTGACCATTCCACTAAAAGATTTCGATGAAAATGCAGTGGTTTCCACCAAAGGGATGGTCAAAATTTCGACCAATTCCACACCTCTTTTTGACCAAAGATTGGTCAAAATTTTGACCATTGCACCAAGAGTTCGACGGGGATTCTTGTCAAATTGAACAAGAGCTATAGTCAAAATTTTGACCTCAATGTTGGTCGCAATTGCGACCAATAATAAAAACGTCAAAAATTCGACAAAAAAAAAATGACAAAAGGTTTGGTCGTGAATTCGACCAATTGCTGTCGAAGTTTTGACCAATTTTCATCAAAATTTGAAGTCAAATTTACTAGAGTGAAGCTATGTGATGGCTAACTTTGATTTTTCTATCAATGGAAAAATTGTGGCAAAAAAAAGAAAACCATTTCAAAGGATATGAACTGGAAAATTTGAGGAAAACTCTAGCACTTGAAAATATATTGAAAGTGTTGGGAAATAATTTCTAACAGTTAAAACATCTGCACAATCAACTTGAAATTTTGCAAAAGCAAACCAACAATAATGGATTCTCCTGGAAACTGGTTGCTCAGGAAAACATGGTCGGCTATAAAATTTTCCTTTCCCAACTAGGAGAATGATGTTACTAGAGGAAAAGATCCATAGAAATGTGGGTCAATGAAGGCTACTCCAATACCATTATTTTTTTGGATAAGTTAGCTCTTATAGCTCTCAGAACATAAACACAACTCAGAGGATCAAAATAACAAACTTAAAATTTACTAAGGGCCCGTTTGGACATAGATGCAGAGAACCAAGGGCCCGTTTGGACGCAGATGCAGAGGCCCGTTTGGATGCAGATGCAGAGAACCAATCACTTAGCATTTGGCCTTTAGATCAAAGAGAGGGAGGAGCTTCACCTATCAAGAGTGCCCTAACCCAATAGGCAAGATGTGGTGTGATTAATAGAGCCAATTTCTAGCCTTTGTCCACAATTTCAAGCTTGACATCTATTTTGATGTACCTTGTAAAATAAAAGATCGCGTTTATCTAGACTTTAGTAAATGTCGACAATGAAAATACCACTGTTACATACTTACCTAAATTGGTTTTCAAGTTTTTTTATGGGCATAGACATGCTTGCAGTGCCTGAAGTTCACTTTTTATAATATTGAATGTGTTTGATTGTCAATTATATGTGGAATAGACTGAGAGGTTGGGTGCAATCAGCGAAACTATTTTTAAGACTTTGTATGAAACATAGAGTTCTTGGTTGACTCCTTGGTTTGCTAAACATCACTAAAACGCTAGAAAATGACTTACCTCAAGATTCCACACAATTTGTGTCGTCCTGTCAAGGATGCCGATCAGGAAATGGGCAGAGTTTGAGGGGAAAATATTACAAAACCCTACCAAAGCGGAAAAAAATAAAATAAGACAAACCAAAACCAATCTCTCTTCAGCTGCTGCTTCAATCTATTCACAGTAAACGAAAAGTAAATGTACAAATAAAGAATCTTAAGCTGGAGACAAGATTTTTGCAGCCCTCTAAACAAATATATTGGTTACGAGTTAAAAATTACCTTCAAGCGTGGGGCGATGAATATTACGACTGTAACACTTAAGGCCCATTTGGACGCAGATGCAGAGAACCAAGGGCCTGTTTGGACGTAGATGCAAAGAACAATGTCGTTGCGGATGTGAAAGTGAGAATAATGTCATTGCGGATGTGAAAAGGAAGGTTAAAATGCAGATGCCAAAAATTACTTCAGCCACGCGGACCCGACGACATTTAAAAATTGGCATTTGGAAATCAACATGCGAGCCCGATATTCCAATTCCACCTTTTCAAGTGGAAGATGATATGCCCCTTTTTGGGTAAAATTGGAATATCAAAATTCCAATTCCATCCTTTGATGTCGACCACAAACAATGGATAGCGTATTCGGAATACGGTATTCTGGAATATCAGCCGATATGCCTACGTCCAAACGGGCCCTAAGTGATTTACATATTCCCAATAAATCCTCCTCTCTATTTTATAAAGGTAACCCAAGAAGCTTGACCCAAAAAAGAACTTTCTAGAATTCGGAAGATCAAAATCCAATTACCATTTTTTGAGGAATAATAAGCTTTGTAAAGGAAGTGTAGCCCAAGTCTATGATAGTCAGCACACAATCTTTATGATTCGAGAAAGAGATCAAGAAGAACCACATAAATAGACCCCTGATTTCAATATAGTTAAGAAGCCTCCACCATTTTTGAGAACATTCATATTAGTTCTATCTTCTAAAATATTCATAATAACAGAATTATTCAACCTAGAAGACCTTTGAATAACAAACCAATACTATTAATCACATATTTCTAAACCTTGTTTGGATACAAAAGAATAGAAAAAATAGTAAATATTAATGTGAACATAGTACATACGTAATTCATTTTATATCAAATTATATTCAAACTTAGTAATTCTTAAGTCATTATTTTTTGTGTGTTTAACATCATAGGATTAAGATAGTTGTCATAATCTTGATATGTCCTAAGATTTCATCATTATCAATATAACAAGGGTTTCTTCATTATATATAGTACCAATTTAAATTTTACATCATGAATTATTTGTCTTCATCTCATTTCCATCAATTCTCTATTTTGTGGAAGGTTGATTTGGTTGGAGGTGATCCTTGGGCTACTATTGGGTTGATCGACAACTCTTATATGGTATCAAAAGCTCTAAATTTATAAAAAAAATTCCTTGTTTTAGAGTGTTTCAGCCAAGAGATTTCACATAATGCATTGTGGTGTTAAATAAACCTCATGGTTGATATTGAAAGGCTCGTGACATACACAATACAATTTAACACTAGAAAAAAAACTATTTTTCAATTTATTTAAAGAATTGTATAACTCTACATATTTTTAATGTTGTACAATCCCATCACCATTGCTACAAAAAATTGAAATATCACATCATAGTTGTTTTTTATTATTAGAAGTAGAAAAAAAAGGTGGTGTCTCTTACAAAACCACAACCTAAAGGTGTAAAAATAAAAGGTATTTACAACAAGGTCAAGAGAAGACCATTGATATCAGACTAGCAACATAGCTAGAAACCCAAATCACGTATGGATAAAAAACTTAACTAGAACAATGGAAGGAGGGTGAGTGTTAGGAATAGTCCCAAGAGATAACTAAGAGGTAGGGGGGCGGGGGGGGGGGGGGGGGAGAATCAGTTATCTAAAAGATTCAATTCTTTTACAATTAAGTACAAAATAACTTTAAATATAAACTCAACAAGATATCACAGAATTGAACAACACAATTTTGGTCACGGGCAAAACCAAAATAGGTAAAAACCCTGGTGGGAGTTAGCACCCACAAATAACTGTACTAGTTTATAATGATCCTTGTTAGAAGATCTTGCAACCCTGTTAGGAGTTGTGATTTACAATGCAATAAGTACAAAGACCTGGTCAAAGGTTGGACCTTGTGAGGAATCTTTTAAAGATAACCCTGTTAGGGGTGAGGACACACTATCCAAGAGCTCACTACTCAAATGATGAAGGCTGCAACCTTCTAGAAAATAGATATACACTATATCTGATAATGAATTGTTAAGTAGACCTGCTGTCTTGATCAGTTCTAGTGAATTTTAGTCTTCTTTTGTTTCTTCACATAGATCTTCAATTGTATAACATTCTGCTCTGCTCTATGTTTTCTTTTTCACTTCATTTTCGACGCTTAGCAATTTCATTTGAACTGCTATATATATCTTCACCAATGGTAAGGCCACAACACATGTAGGAAACACTTCAACAACTTCCTTGTCAGCTTAACTAATCACGCAATAAAAGTTAGGACCGCGCAACTCAAACTGAATGAATGCGACGCTTCACAAAGTCGGCTCCACCAAATTAATTCCAACATCACTATTTTGATACAACACATTTGGAGCCTTTGCATAATCATCATTAACTCATAACTAAACATGAATAGAAACATGCATATCCCAAAGATAGGCACAACTCAAGAAACAATGTAATTACGTCGACTCTTCACAGATAATCTCTAGAAACTATAAATGCCATAACTGATTAACATAACTCAATTGAAACCTCATATCTAGATTAGTGTGAATGCACATAGCATCTAGAACATGTATACACCATGGAAATAAACAAACATATCTCCAAAACATCTGTACTAATAATTGCATATAGGACACTATTGTATATTATATGTTGTCATCAATGACAAACATATAATCAATTATTTGCACAGAAGAAAATCTCCCACAATCTCCCCCTTTGACATTGATGGCAACATATGATATCATCAACTCAAAGTGTCTTCCTTCTTTTTACAATCTTCTCAATATCCTCATCAGAGGTTCCTCTTCAATGTTGTTGCTTCTCTGACTGTGTTTTCATTTTCATGACTATATACTCCCCCAGAGTATATGCTCCCCCTTTGAAATGAATGGCAAAGGGTGCCAAACAACATTAATCATAGGTACTACTCTAGAATTAGAGTAGTCAACTATTCACCAGTCACTAAGGACTGATCTTCTTGCTACAAATTGTAATCAGACTCAGGAAAGAGAATTACTCCCAGCTTCTCCCTGAGATACTCAAAATTATATTTTGATACAGGCTTTGTAAAAATATCTTCTAATTGTTCCTTAGTGCTCACATAATCTAGCTTTACTTCTTTGTCTACAACTTTTTCTCTTAGAAAGTGGTATTTGATATCAATGTGTTTTGTCTTTGCGTGCATCATAGGGTTCTTTGACATATTGATAGTGCTAGTGTTATCATAGTAGATAACAATAGGATAATCAATCTGGATACCAAAGTTTTTAATCTTCTATTTGATCCAAACAATTGTAGAACAATTCAATGCTGCAGCTACATACTCAGCTTCTACTGTTGACTGAGAAATACAATTTTGTTTTTTAGTTGTCCAAGTAACCAACCTGTCTCCAAGAAATACTGCTCCTCCTGAGGTACTCTTCTTGTCATCAACACAACATGCCCAATCTGCATCTGTATACACATGAAGTTGTACATTCTCTAAGTTAGGATACCATAAACCATAGTCTATAGTTCCCCTTAAGTATCTGAATATTATTTTTATTTCCATTAAGTGGTTTTGTTTTGGTTTAGCTGCAAATCTTAAAACAATGCGAATTGCATTAGAAATATCAGGTCTAGATTGAGTAAGATATATGAGTTTTCTAATCATAGACTTATATAGAGTCTTATATAGAGCTTACTTCCTGCTATCATGGGGGTGCTTACTAGTTTACAATCTTCCATTTTGAAAGTTTCTAATATCTCCTTCACATACTTAGACTGATTTATTAATATGCCTTTGTTTGTTTATTTTACATTCAATCCAAGAAAATTTTGATAGGTCAAATCATGCTCATTTCAAACTCACTTTTCATCTCTTTGGCAAATTCTACACTAAGCTTGTCATTACGTCCAAAGATAATGTCATCAACAAAGATAGCAACAAGTAATAGTCCATCAAGTGTCTCTCTCATGAATAAGTTGCAATCTATTGTCCCCTTTTTGAATCCTATCTTGGTTAAGTAACCATCAAGTCTCTCATACCAAGATCTTGGGGCCTGTTTAAGTGCATAAAGTGCTTTCTTTAGTCTGCATACCATGTATGGTTTGTTTGATATATTAAATCCTTCAGGATGTTCTATGTGAAATTCTTCTTTCAAGTCACCATTCAGAAAGGCTGACTTGACATTCATTTGATATACCTTGAAGTTTTTGAATGTTGCATAGGCCAATAACAACTTGATAGCTTCAAGTCTACTCATAGGGGCAAATGTATCAGTGTAATCTTTTCCTTCTCTCTGCACATATCCTTTACATACCAATCTTGCTTTGTTTCTTACCACTATGCCTTCTTCATTCATCTTATTCCTGAATACCCACTTTGTTCCAATCACATTTTTGTCACAAGGCCTAGGGACCAGTTCCCATGTGTCATTCTTTATTATCTGATCCAATTATTCTTGCATAACACTTTTCCAATTTGAATCATTGCATGCATCTTCAACACTTAAGGGTTCAATCTGAGAAAGTAAGCATACCTCTTCATCAACGGTTGAACCTTTTGGTTTGGATTTTGTCAAGACTTTAGCACTCTGATCTCCAATGATGTCTTCCCTAGAGTGGTATTTAGATGTGTATTTTGAGTTTTTAGGAGTGAAACTCTCATCTAAAATCTATGATTCTTCTTGACTTGGTTCAGGATTGTTACATGAAACATCAATACACTCAAACATTTCTTCAATAACTGTGTCTTTATTGATAGGTTTGGGTTCATCTTCAATCATGGGAGCACATTCATAGTATCTTTCTTGAATCATAAACTTCTCATTAATCTTTACATAAGTACTTTCAATGATCTTCTTCAATCTTAGATTAAAACATCTATAGCCTTTGATTTTAGTAGAATAACCAAGAAAAATACCTTCATCGCTTCTAACATCAAACTTGCCAATACTATCATCTCTCTTGATGTAGCACTTGCTTCCAAAGATTCTGAAGTATTTTATAGTAGCTACATTTCCAAACCAAAGTTCATAAGGTGTCTTGTCTATGCGTGGACTTAATTGGATTCTATTGATAGTATAGACTGTTGTATTAGCTGCCGAGGGGTTCTAGGTGCACTTAACTGTCTTTTGATTCCATGTTCATTGTAGTAATCATAAAACTAGTCAGAGGTTAATTCTTCTCCTCTATCTAATCTCAGACATTTTATCTTTAATCTAGATTCATTTTCAACCTTAGCTTTGAATACTTTGAACTTCTCAAAAGCTTTAGATTTGTTTTTTAAGAACTCAACCTACAACATCCCTGAGAAATCATCAACAAACAAAATAAAATACCTTTCTCCATAGTATGATCTTGTTTGAGTAGGTCCACATAGGTCTGTATGTATCAGATCTAATTTGTTCTCTGCAGAGTTATGTTTACTCCTGAATGAGGTCCTCACATGATTCCCCATCACACATTCTCTATACATTGTATCAACTGGTCTTGCAATACTTGGAAGGTCTCTTACTGCCTTTACATTACTTATCTTTACTATGTTGTCAAAATTGATGTGACAAAGTCTCTTCTGCCATAGCCAACTATCATCCACTTTTGCAACAAAACAACTTACTTCAGAGTTAAGATGAAAGACATTAACTTTGGTCTTTGAGCCTGATGCAATCATGTCTCCTTCTTTTTTGTTGATAATACATCTATTTTTCTTGAATTGTAATTGATATCCTTTATCTAGCAGTTTTCCAACACTTAGTAAGTTATGATGCAAGCCATCAACATAAAGAACATCATTTGTCTTATTCTTTCTATCTAAGGTGATAGATCCTCTTCCTATGATAGGTTTGGGAGTGTTATCTCCAAATCAGACCATGCCACCTTTGTATTTATCTAGATGTACAAATCTGTCTTTGTCACCTGTCATGTGATGTGAACACTTGTTGTCTATGATCCAGTCTGTTCTGATGTCTACTTTGGAAACTAATGCTAACTCTTGTGCTTCATTTTCATCTTCAATGTCCATCTCAAGCATTTTCTCAATGTATTTATTGGAAACAAATCCAATTTCATCTTCTCCTAAATCATCATTAGTTAGACCATCTTCAGCATGATAGTGCATTCCTTAGTGTATTTGGGCTTGTAATCTGATCTGAACTTCTTGACTCTTGTGGGACACTTGGATGCAAAGTGGCCAACTTTGTTGCATGAAAAACATTTGAATGGTAGTTGTCCTTCATATTTCCATTTACATTTTATTTCCTTCTTAGCGGTCATAGCAATGATTTCTTCTATTTCAGTATCAACTTCTTCCTTCTCATTATTATTAGAGCTGTTTAAAGATTTCTTACCATGGACTGAGGCTTTGAAAGTTGTTTCCATTTTAGGTTCTGTCTTTAATCTTGATATCTCAAATGCAAATATTTTGCTGATTGGGGTTTCTCTTTTGAATTCCTTTGAGAATTGCATGGTTTCATCCAAGATGTTAATCTTGCTTTCATAATCTTCTATCAATGTGTTCATTGTTTGTCCATTATATCATCCTCTGAAATTTCTCCACCATTGTTCCTGATACCTGATACTACTTCATTAATCCTTTGATTGTAAGCTCTGATGTTTTCTTCAGGTAGCATATCTAAATTATTGTATCTTTTCTTCCATGTCTTTCTGTGTGCATTCTTTGATTGGATGTCTCATTCAAACATATCTTCTAAGTATTTCCAAATTGAATATGCTTTATCTTCCTTCTTGATCTCACAAAATTCACTATCAGATAGGGTACTGATTAGGGCTTCTTTGGCAATTACATTTTCAGTAAATACTTCTTTTTGTTTAATTGTAGAGTCTTCTTCTACAAGGTTTTTCAAGGTGGGAACATCAATTACATGAGTAGAAATCTCATAGATCTCAAATCCAACACACTGAAGATGTGTTATCATTTTTTTCTTCCAGTCAAGATAGTTCTCTCCATCAAACTTAGGACTCTCTTTCCTGAAGTATACCATTTGATCTACCTTAAGCTGTTAGGCTTTATCTCCAAGGCACTTGGCTCTGAAACCAATTGTTAGGAATAGTCCCAAGAGATAACTGAGAGGGAGGGGGGGGGTGAATAAGTTATCTACAAGATTACATTCTTTTACAATTAAGTACAGAATAACTTTAAATATAAACTCAACAAGAAATCACAAAATTGAACAACACAATTTTGTTCATGGGGAAAACCAAAATAGGTAAAAACCCTGATGGGAATTAGCACCCATAAAGAAATGTACTAGTTTATTATGATCCTTGTTAGAAGATCTTGAAACCCTGTTAGGAGTTGTTATTTACAATGCAATAAGTACAGAGACCTGGTCAAAGGTCGGACCTTGTTAGGAGTCTTTTACAGATAACCCTGTTAGGGGTGAGGACACATTGTCCAAGAGCTCACTGCTCAAATGATGAAGGATGCAACCTTCTGAAAAATAGATATACACTATATCTGACAATGAACTATTAAGTAGATCTGCTATCTTAATCAGTTCTAGTGAATTGTAATCTTCTTTTATTTCTTCACATAGATCTTCAATTGTATAATATTCTGCTCTGCTCTGTCTTTTCTTTTTCACTTCATTTTTGACAGTTAGAGATTTCATTTGAATTGCTATATATATCTTCACCAAGGGTAAGGTCACAACGGATGTAGTAAACACTTCAGGGTGATCTCACAAAGCTGTGTCCCACTTTTGGGGACAAAGGATTTCAGACTTCCTTCAAAAAAAAAATTTTGATGGCTTCGCACGAAGTATTGACTTCGGGTGAAGTAGCCCACGTAGGGTACTTCGCGTGAAGCCATACTTCGCGCGAAGCCATTTTTCACCAGAATTTGTATAAAATTCTGACTAGATCCATGTCATTTTCACTATTCACTTTTGGAGATTTTGTGGACCCGGGTCTTAGAGCAAACCAGTGACGACCAGTATGACGTCAGCAGCTCCCGAGCTTCTTCGATCTCTTGTGATTGTTACTACTACTAGGTACACACATTTTTCTCAGTTTTTTATTGAAAATTGTATTTTTTATATTTATTTTAGTTAATTATTTATTTTAAATAATATTTAGTTTGTAGAAATATTAGAAAATGATAGTTGAATTTTATAATATATTAGAAAATTATAGTTGAATTTTAGAATATGTTAGAAAATTATAGTAGTATGTTAGAAAATCATAGTAAAATGTTAGAAAATATTAGTAAACATTAAAAAAACATAGTATATTTATGTTTGCAAATGTTAGAAATTTGTAACTTAATATGTACACATTAGAAAATATTAGCAAATTGTAACTTAGTATATATTAGAAAATTACATAACTTAGTATATAAATTAGAAAATTTTAAAGTTTAGTATACATTAGAAAATTGTAACTCAATAAAATTAGAAAATTGTAAATTTAAGTATCTACATTAGAAAATATTAGAAAATTGTAACTTAATAAAATAAGAAATTTGTAAATTATAGTATGTACGTTAGAAAATATGAGAAAATTATAACTTAGTAAACATTAGAAAATATTAGAAAATTGTACAACTTAGAACATTAGAAAACTGTACAATTAGAATGTTAGCAAATTTATTATAAAAAATTGTAACTTAGTTCATGTGTTAG
>MU224275.1:40487-65778 GCA_018584345.1 Thuja plicata
GACTTTGAATACTTATAACGGGAAAAGTATAGACCGAAAACACTTCTTTCTTTTTTTGGGCACTAGCTATACATGTCATCTAAAACATATTATGAAATTGGAGCAAAAAATAATGTTTTACTTATAATGATTTGGCGGGAAGTAAACTCTCTGATTTACAGTATTTTCACGAAATAAAAAATAGGCCTTAAAAATTCAAAAAACATATTAATTTTGGTTCAATTTTTTTTAAAAAAATTATAGGCATATAATTCAGCCTATTTGACACATTTCATTAGTTTACATCATCTTCAAATTCTCAACAGAAATGTGAATTTTATGCCCTTGAAGTTTTACAGTTTTGGTTTTGTCGTCATTTTCCTTTGTAAAAGGGTGACAGATTATTGTGCTTTTACCCTGCCAGAAGTTTTTGCTGATATATGCCGCCACAATACTAAGAGAATGAATAGAATTTTTGTTTTTAGCTTCTAGAAAAATCTCCTCTAGAAATTTTAAAGTTTCATTTATAGACAGAAAATCCAACTGAGACCCATCGATTTCTAAACCTCTGCATGCATCACAAGGTTCCCCATTAATTCTGATGGTCATCTCTACAATAGGAGCGCAACAAGATGGATGAATACAGTCTTTGCATCTAGTGAATTCTAAAACAAATAATTGCAAAATGATAGGAGTCCTCTCTGCTCTGCCTCTCCATGGCCTTCCGTCTTCCATGCTCTACGCCTCTTAGATAGCACATCCAGCTCCACCATTTGGAGGGCTACACCAGAATTGGAATAGAAGGCTTCCAGGGAGGAAATGGATCGAGCGGTGGCAACAACTTGACATTTCCTGCGGGCAAATTCAATGGCCAAGTCATGCCCAATCCAACCGGGCGTACACCCTACCACAAATACTACTTCGTCCCATGTGCTTGCACTTTTCTTCTTATTTCCTCCAGACCTCCCCATTTCTCGATTATTCAATGTAGAACAATATACAGAGATTCTTTATCACACAATGAAACAGGCGCTGCCTCCCAAAATGATTGGATTCAAACCACCCACATACCGTATCAGATTCAAACTACCAAATTATTGTATTGTGTCATAAATCCCAAAATGGGTCGTCTGGACTCTTGGCGCAGGACAACAAAAAACAATAACAATCGCGGCCTGTGCGTCTCACACCAGAAGGCAAGGAAGCACGGTTGAGAAAGAAGCCAAAAACCATTGCACGAAGCTTAAGATGCAAGGCAGTTATACCAAATTTGTTGCATCTTTGTGCAACATCTTGTGTTGCGACCAATGTAGCATACAATGATGATTCATCTCTATCAGCTTTGACCTTCATGCCACCAGTAAGGCGGGCAAGTGTTTCCTTTCCAGAAAAATCAGTTACATACACAAATATATCATTGAATGAAGCAAATATGTGGGCTACACTAAATACATGTTCTACTTCCGTAACTGCAGGTCTTAGACTAACATTTTCCTCCTTAACTTCTCTGGTTTCCTTCTTCCCAGATGTTAAGCTGTAAGAAGCCTCGATCTGAGAATTTTGAGCGACTGTTGTAACTCTGCCACTTCTTGGCCTCTCAAATTTATTAAAAAAAATTATTTTATTTTTTTATTTTAACAGAACAACAGTGAATGCCTCTTCATCTCCCCTGCATCATGTTGCACTACTCTGCCCTGCTCTCCTTAATCTTTCCCAGGCTCTGATACCAATTGTTAAAAAAGTGTAAAGTACAACAATAATATATTTGCTCACCAATTTGACTATGTCCACCAAACAGCAGAGCAAATATATTATTGTTGTACTTTACAGTTTTTTAACAATGACCTTCATAATTTTTGAGGGACTCTCAAAATAATTATGAGTTATGCATAAGAGAAATGTATTATCATGAACATGATGTACACAGGGAGCTCTAATAGTACTTTCTCTTGATTCATAATGTGGAGTTTAGTACATAATGAATACATAGAAAAACATAAAAAAATAAGTTCTTATGTATAATATATATATTGTGAAAATCAAGATTTAATTATAAGCAATATATATGAAGATAAACAATATCATTGCATTAGTATATAATTAACAAATTATATTTAATTTATAATGTGAAAAAATATATGTACTAGTTATAAGCTATAAAATATTGAGCAGGGTTTAAAAATTAACCAAAAAAATAATATAGAAAAATATAATATAATTAGAAAGTATATAGATTATTTATTTATGGAGGTTATTCATGAAATTAATTTAGCTATTCAATATGGGATCAAGAGCTTTAGATTGAATCTCTTTGGCTATGAGTCAGGGACTGAGAGTATCCATTTCATAAAATTCACCAGTAATTTACACTGTACAGGTTGGAAATTTTAGGTTCTAATTCTAATTTTAATTTTTTTGTAATTTATGAAAAATCTAGAACCCTTCCCCTATTTTCCTATACTAGCATTGAATAAGGTTTACAAATTGTGGAGCATGTTGATGAATAATGCAGTTTTTTAAGTTGAAACATTATTTTCAGAGCTTCTTGATTCTATGCTAATATCATTTAACTTGTCTAGAATAGTTGTAGTTTGGTTGGGGGTGGTCTGTCTATAAAATATATTTGGAGTGGAGGCTATAGTTGGAGGGCCCAAATATAGATTCAAATGATCCATGCACTCATTTATGCTCTCACAGAGAGACCCATATCAAGGGAATGTGCATATTCTGAAGAGCATCTTTTCTCTTACGACACTATTGAATCTTTATTTCAAAGGCTATACCCTTGAGAATAGTAGGGCAGTTAGATCAAAACCCTTAATGAGAAAAGGCTCACCGATCAAGAGAGAGTGTACGTAGATGGATTAAAATCTAATATCAAAGTGGGGGATAGTTATGAAGGAGAAACAAAGAGGAAGGAAGTGGGAGATCACATTCTACTTTAAATGTGAGATCCACCTTTAGTGCATGTATCACATTATCAACCTCAACATGTTGTAAATACTTCAATGCATAATGGAGGATGATACACCTTTGGTGGACATGTGATTCCACCTTGTGTAGGTGATAACTTATCCACTCCTTATCATGGTCTCTTATTACCTTGCCTATATAAGTAGGCCTATTATGTATATTTTTATTATATCCATTATCGATAATATCATTCTTTCATCTTAATTCAATTGTCTTGTCATTATATTGTGGTAGTTATCTTGGTCTTTCATTTGATCCTAGGGGTATTATAGAGTCACCTAAAACTCTAACATGGTATCAAAGAAATTATAACATGGTATCAAAGCTCTCAAGGTGTGAATACTCCTTCTTAAGAAGTGTGATTTTGGCTTGATTGAATTGTGGGTATAAAATTAGGCTATTTGGACATCACCGTTGCATAGTCCATTTGGAGAGAATTTTGGTAAAATTTGGGGTTTTTGTATTTTGTGTCTTTCTATTGTAGGTCAAACTTGGAGCTATCTAGTGCAAATCAGAGGTTGACATTATATTGAGGAGGTCCAAAAAACCTAAGATCAACTTTTGTTTCATCCGAAAAGGACATCTATTGCCAAATATAGATCCATTTAAAGTTTAGAGGTGCAACATATCAATGAGTCAGAAAAAATAATTACATACGCAATTTTTAAACATTGATATCTTCGTCATCCAGACTCCTTTTTTTGAGAATTTCTTTAGGGTATAATTTTGTGCTCTATAAAATGGAGTAGGTTACTTCTGATTACTATGCTTGACTTTTTAAAAAATTTGCTAATATCATTTTTTTCAACTTTTGAGGCCTTGTTTAGGCTCATACAAACTCCTTTTCAGGTGCAATTTTCTTGGAAGTGCATATTTTTTTTGTATTTTATATTGGTTCTATCATATTATAGTGGTTGTGATAAAAAAAAATTACTTTAAAAATTTGGCTTAGATGTGCAATTGTAATGCATAGACCTTAGTTTGGTCTTTTGCATAGTGATCTATGTCTATTATAGTCTGATTGTGGATTGTAATCAATTGTTGATCTCAACTTGTAATGTGAGAAGTGTATCATTAATGTAATTATGGGATATGGAACACATCCTTCTATAATAACTCTGACAGAGGCTGATTATGAGTCATGGGAAAAAGGAATCATCACACGTTATAGATGACTAAATCTATTGCTTCATCTTTATGGACTCCTCCTTGACTCAAAGAGACAGTGGAAGAGAATAGTTTGGGAAGATAAGAATGGTCATATCATAGGACTGACTGGTTTGATCCTTAGTTTGAATTTTTTCCATGACATTCACTATAAGATCTTGGATATTCAATGCCCACACATAGTTTGGAAAATTGTTCAAGAGCATTTTAGAGATCCACATGTTCCTCTATTCCCAGATGATTCTGTTGTAGATTATCTCTTTTCACTTGATGATGGAGATTAAATTCCCTATAATGATGAATACTTAGAGGATATTGAATATAATGCATTACTTGAGAGTAAGGATGATCTAATGACTCCACTCGCAGCTCCTACTACTCTAGTTGAGATCACACATTCATCTCTTATTAGTGATTCCCATGAGTCATTACAAGATATATCTAGTTGTCTTCCTAATTGGGATTCCTATTTTCTAGATATTGGTTCATTATTTGCGGAGTCTCATATTTCATATTTGGGAGACATGTTTGAGGGGATTACTCTTCTCTTTGATGACAACTTCGTCATAGTTGGAGACACTTCTTCATCTTCTTTAAAGATTGGAATTAATGAGTCCCTTTCTTCACTTGTTTTGTCACATTGGTTGGTTCAAATTGATCATGGTTATGTGATAAATTATTTGAGCTTAGAGACTCCAATTTACTTTTTAGAGGTATCATTCATATTTGATGATAGTTGTGGGACCAAGATTATCACTTCATCTCTGTCTTTGGAGATTGCTCACAATCAGTTTCCACTAGTATATATATGATGTATGCAATCAGTTTCTCCTTATTTCCTTCCAATGGAGGGATACTTTATTGTATATATATGATGTATGCAATCCTTGGGGGGTCTTGAGTCCCCCATCCAAGTATTGTTTGTTTTCATCTCTCTTATTGGATGGGTGTTTTGTCCCATGAGGTTTTCTCCCTTTCTACACCAACTAAAGTAGAATTTCTCCTACAACATGTGCAAATATAGGTGCAAACTCCTAGGTGTCTAATATACAAACTAGTATGTAATATATTATCCTAAGTAAGATTAAGTTTAAGTAGTGAAAATTTAATTACACAAATAATTCCCTGAGATGTATTTGAAGCATCATAGAGTAGCATGTGTATAGGTTGTGATCAGTGGTGTAGCTAAGTAAAAGGAAAAATATTAGATGTTAGAAAGTAAAAATGATAGAACAAAAAATGGTTTTATAGAAATAGAGATGTATATAAACTCAATAAGAAGTAATAGAGAAATGGTAATAAAAGACAGACAAAATAATGTTGCACAAAAAATGCTATTCAATAAAAAATGGAAAGAAGGGATTTATATTTGTCTTTTGATGGGTAATGGGTTGTAGCCAAATAATTTTATTAAAATTTAAGAAAAAATATACATCTTCATTAAATGCGGACACTGGTAGGAAAGTACAGAGAAGAAACCTCTAGTCTTGACCAAGACTTTTTAGCATACAGAGAAAACATAAAATCAAGATACAAATCCCATGTTAATTTGCGGATGCAAGGTAAGGACATAGATCCTTACATTCAAAAATCAGAATCTCATATCTTTCCAATTTCAACTAAATATCTTATCCATTTACAATAAGGCTATATTTACAAAGAATTATCTCAATTCAATTTAAATTTCATTAATCTTTCACTTTAAACCAATTCTTATGAACATGCTGGATTCCATATGTCCAACCTTCTCAACTTATATTCCAAATAACCGTGAGAGCATCACTACCATCTACAAAATCTTGTAGCCAAGAGTTAGACACATATCAACAATGTAAGAAAGAGCAAACTATCATCTACCAGATTCTTAATCTTCTCTTAAGTTATGCAAGTCTAAATACGGAGACATAACTGATCCTGGATGTTAATTTATCCCAATACATATAAAGTTATGAAATTATGTGTCGCAAGATTACAAAGAAATATAGGGTTTTCTATCAACATTTCATATAATAAAATCGAGAATAAATAAGTTGTCATTTGTGTTCAGTCCGAGAGCATGATTTCACTAAGGCTGGAGCTACTAAACCCTTTAATCTTATCCTTATAAATTATTCTATCTGAGATTATCGAAAGTGGATTCTTTCTTCACATTTCATAGATCAGTTTTAGCATTTAGTAATTAGGTATACTATTGTGGCATGGTAGCAATCATGCTTATAGTCGAGACGCTTCCTCTATTTTATACTCCGGGTGAACATAACATTCGATAAGCTCAATTGAGGTTCTTAATTCAACAGTTATAATAATGTTCCATGGTTGCTCTTCTTATTTTAAGCCATTATACATTACGTTATAGACACTATTTTAAAACATGACCTAATATTGTTAAACTATTTCATAAGGTAATGAAATTTACGAGTCCGGAGGTGTCTGGAAAGAGATCAAAGTAGGGGAATATGAGTGAATAATAATAATGAGAAGAAGGAGCTAAATGGGATAGAAAACGAGAGGTGTACGTACAATGATATCGATGACATGGATTACCAAAATAGGAAATGATGAGAGGGAAGGAAAAGGTGATATAGTGTTGAGAGGGCAGGATAGTGTTGAGTAGGATAGTGTTGAGAGCCAGGCCATAGAAAATAAGTTATCCTCTCGAAGGAAGTCGAGGAATAAGGTTTATAAGATAGTCTCTCGAGTGAGATTTATAAGATTTATATTAACCTTTTATGTATGTATAAAGGTAAGCATATAAAAGGAAAAGGGATAAAGTTGGGAGATATATAAACTACAGGGGAGGGGTAAATATTAAAGCTTATATAGTTTACAACCAATAAGGGCTATAATGGAAGGGTATATGTTAAAACTAAAGAGTTATGTAAATATATATAATTAAGGTATCTTGTGTAAATGAATTGTAGATTTAAGTAAATAGGTGATAAATATATTACAAAAGTCTAAAATAATTTGTAATTATAGGTGCTAAGTTATTGAAATAGATTGATTATGAGTTTCCAACTTTCTGTACATACAAACCATCCACCCCATGTTAGTAATCGCATTAGCGATTTTCTTACCTTTTCGATAAATATGACTAAATTTTACTTGAGAAAATAGTTTGAGAAACTCTAGGGCTCTTTCTAATTTGGAGTATAACTTCCAGTTAGGAGTTTTACCTGATCTGAGGGAATTAATAACTAGCTGCAAGTCACCTTCTATTTCCATTTTTTGAATACCTAAATCTTTACGCAGTAATAGTCCTTTTACAAGTGCATCTCGTTCAACAATTTTTTTTGTAGCTATACCAATAGGCTTGGCTAACTTTCCACAACAGACACCACCTCAAAGATGTACTATGCAACCAATACTTTTAGTTCAAGGATTTCCCCTCGAGGTACCATCAAAATTTAACTTATGTCATCCAAGCTGAGGAGCGTTCTATTTGCATAGTTGTCTCTTAGTGAAACTATCTTTTACTCCCTTGCCATATTGTGGGGGTATGATTAATCCATGCCACTCCTTCCTAATCTTACTATCCCATTGAGAGAAGTTACCTTCTATATGTCTCAGATTCCTAAGTCTATTATTAATGGTTTCAACAATGTTGGCCTCAATTTTATTTTTAAGGCTCGAATGATTCAACTTATTCCCTTGGAATATCCTCCTATTACATTCCTTTCATAGCTCCCAAACTAGTATGAAAAGAGCTATTTTATATATAATATGACAAAGACTATTCTTCTAAATAATTGGACAAGCTCTTAAATGGTCAACCAAGGTATTGGACATTGTTGTATTCTAATGAAGTTTTTTACATAACCATTTCCAGTAGTCAAAGACACATGGGCAATTAAATAAAATGTGCTCAACAAATTCATCTTGATTTTCACACAGGGGCCATCTTGAAGGTCCTTCATAACCTACTTTCTTGAACCATTCAATGGTTATGATCCTTTTCTACATAGCTACCCATAAAAAAACATTCCAACTTTTAGGAGACAAGCTTTATCCTAGCATAGATTCAATGGTAGTTCCAATTCCTGCCATTGTTGGTATTTAACCAATGAGTTATAACAATCTTTGATCCTATAGGACTAGTTTTCGATCCTATCCAAATAAGTTTGTTCTCTCGGGTTTTTGGGAATAAATTGTCAAGTCCTAAGAATCTGAAGCAATTCTGATTTTTTTATTCTCATATAATGGGATCCCATCAAGTGATTTCCACTTCCAACCAAGGTTTGGGTCACCAGCCAAAATTTTGATGTAATTGTTAACTTTATTACCTCAATGAGAGGTTAATATTTACTTGACCCTTGGATGGACCAATCTAATCATAGGAGAATATCCACCCCATGAGTCCTCCCAAAATAATGTAGATTCACTATTACCAATATCCTAGGTAAGGTTTTTTCAAATGATGTTTCTACAATCCAAGATAAAGTTCCATGCTCTAGAACCCTTGGGGGGCTTCCTAGTTTTAAAAATATTGATAGTGTCCCTGTTAAGAAGGTATTTTTTAGTTGGGATTCTAACCCATTTCTTGTGAGGTTCATAAAAATAATTCCAAACCAACTTGTCTCCTAGAGCCAAGTTATGCCATTTCATCTTCATGAAACCTAGCACACCTACATTTAGGGGCCTACATAATTTTTCCCAGCTAATAAGAGCCATCTTTTTTTGGCCAGCCACTCCATGCCAGAAAATGTTTTCAGCTCTTTTTTCTGGTTGATCTTTTGCACCTTCCATAAGGGGCAACTAAGACATTTAATAAATGGGAACTATAGAAAGTAAAGATTTAATCATTGTAGCTCATATTTCATTTGTTAACCATCTCCCTTTCCAACATTCCATATTTTGATCTAATTTCTCAATTAGGGGTCCCATAGTTTATTAGACCTACCTCCTTTATCAAGAGGCATACCTAAATATTTGCAGGGAAAGACTCCTTTCCTAAAACCTAGGTTATGGAAAATCTCATCTTCTAGGTTGGGGTCTATGTTGAGGAAGAAGATTTCTAATTTTTTTGGGTTGAATTTTTAACCAGAGGCTTTCATATACAATTATAGGATATCCTTTTAGTTCTTATAATCATCTATAGAACTCTTATAGAGTAATAGGGTGTCATCCGCAAATTGCTGATGCATAATACTGGGAACTCCATCAGTGACCTTAATACTAGAAATCAACCCTTTTTTATTTGCTTTATTGATAAACCTTCCAAAAGCTTATGCCATGATAATAAAAAGGGAGGATGATAAAGGTTCCCCTTTCCTAAGACCTCTAGATATATAAAAAAATCCTTCTAGAGTTCCATTAAATAGTAATAAAATATTGGGATTTGAAATACAACTAAAAATGAGATTAATCCATTGGTTTGAGAAGCCAAATGCTTCCACACATTTGCATAGGAATCTCCAATCTACCTTGTTGCATTCTTTCTGAATATCTAATTTAATAAACATACTAGCTTCCTTGTTTTTTTTGTACTGAGTCTAAAATTTCTTGAACAATTATAATGCCATTAAATATGGACCTTCCTAGAATAAAGTTGGTTTGTTCCTCTGATATAATTATGGGTAATAGTCTTTTAAGTCAATTTGCAAGAGCCTTTGACAAAAATTTATAAATTGTATTGCAGAGGGATATAGGCCTAAATTCTCCTAATTTCTTTATTTCAATTTTTTTTGCTATTAAAGTAATTAATGTATTATTAATTTCTTTAAGTAATCTGCCTGATTTGTTGTGGTTTCAATGGCTTCCCATAAGTCAAAACCTAAGACATGCAAAAATTTTTGGAAAAAAACTGCATTGAAACCATCGGGTCCATGTGCTATATCTAGATGTAATTGGAGCAACGCTATTTTAATTTCTTCAAATGTAAAGGTTTGATTTAGGAATTTAATGTCCTCTTTTGTAATGAGCTTAGGAATGTTTTTGATAGATAAAGCAGCAAGAGGGTGCTGGCCTGTGGAACAAAGGACTAGAAGCACATTAACAGCATATTAATGGAACTAGTCAAAGCCGATATAACATTTTAATAGCATAACATCATAATCACCAAATCTAATTCTGCCCCTATCAAAAACATAAACCACAATACTAATCCACAGGATTAAACCAGAGTAATTAAGATGAACAGTAGCATAAAAAGTATCAGTTATAAGCCACGTAGGGCTACACAAAAAAATATAAAAACTAACATTATCCCAAAGTGCAAAACAGAGGATCCGAGAGCCAAGCCCAGCCAAAATTAACCCACACATGGATACCAGAGATTATTTCTTCCCACCCAGCTATTTAGACAACATGGTCCTAGCCCACTCCTCTTGCAGAAATAGGAACAGATCTTTGTTGTCCTCGTCTGCTTCCAACCTGTTTCCCACCAGCTTTTCCTGCACATTACAGAGGGTCGTAGCTGAAGCATGCATGACCTTTATGGAAAATTTGTTGGTCCTCATGCAATGGTTCATCAGGTCCTTCATATTCTTCTTAATTTCCATAATATCCTTGTCCAAATTTGAGAACCTCCTTTTGAGAGTGCCTGTAAATTTGTTTTTGTTCTCCATGGCCGCGGTATAGGGCTCTTGGGGAGGACTTGGGGGCGGGGTAGGGTTATTGGGGGTTTCCATGGTTTGCTAGAGGTTGGGCAGAGGAGTGTTACCAGTCCTAGGGGGACTCACATAGCCTTCCGAGGGACCATTCTTCGACTTAGTGGAGTGGGAGTCATTTTCAGATAGGGAAAGCTCTTTAGAGGTTGTTTCCATCATCCTAATTTTACACTATTCCTTTGCAATTCTATTTGACCTCCAGCGACCCAAGCCTCTTAATTCCACCTCCAGATTAACCTGGCTCTCCATCATTTTTTATTTTTTGGGCCTATAATCAGTCTCAGGAATGTTGTCAGCCTATTTCCCTTCTTTGTACTCCACAGAATCAGAGACATACGACTCCTCCTGACCCTCCTTCCTACTGAGAGGGTTTTTAACACTTGTTTGTGGGTTGCGCCCTTTTTATCAGCCAGCACAGGCTCCTGGGTGATACAGATGGACTGGGAGGAGGAATGGGTGGACTTTTCAGTTTTGGCCAGGGGCTCCTCTTGGGGCATCATCTGGATAATCAAAGGGGGTTGGGGAGTAGAGGCAGAGGAGGAGGCCCTAATGGAGGATAGCTCTATTAGGGTTGTCTTTAATATCAAGGACATTACTTTCTATGGAGTGTAGAAGATAGAAAGGAATGGAAATTAAATCCTTGTTCCTAATATGATTCAGGAATGGTAAGTGGTAGTTGTAACATACAGTGAACTTTCCTTCTAGCGTGAAGTACTTCATCACAATGAGACAAATTTTTGGCCAGAATTCTGGTAGCTCCTCTCTGTTGAATCCCCCATGTTTTCTCACTGGTAGTTCACCGTCCTTGAAATTTTTTTTGAGGCTAGTAGGGTCGGCAGTCCGACTGGTCTTTTTGTATTTCCTCCCCACCATAGGGAGCCCTGTCGCCTTGGCTATGACCTCTTCATTTAGCTAGAAGTGAATTTCCCCAACTGTGACACTCCTGTTGTTCCAGGAAAAGACAAATTGTTTCAAGATTTGCTCATCATGCCCTCCTTTCATTCTTTCCATGAAACACCATATGCCAGTTTCTTTGCAGTAATGAGTCACCAATGCGTCAGAAGTGAAAGCCTCAGTGATGTTATCAGGCTCAATGCGGAGAATGTTGCCTCCCATTTCAAGAGTCTGCTCCTCCTGTGCCAAAATATCTTTGAAATCTTAGGAATGTTATTTAACATTAATTGTTGGGATTTTAGGACTAAAGATTTCGAGTTGTTAAACATATTTTGATAGAAATTAACAAATTCATTAGCTAGATCGTTCAAATTTTTGATTACATCAGCTCTTTCATTTTTAATTTTAACAATCGTATTGATACTTCTTCTATATTTCGTGTTGTTATAAAAAAATATTGTATTCCTGTCACCATTATACAACCAGTTCTCCCTAGACTTTTTCTACAAGAAAGTTTCTTCTTTAGATAATAATTCTTCATGTTTTTGTAAGAGGGGTTTTTATCAAAGGTATGAATCATTGTTCATGACATTTCTGATTACTTATTCATTTAAGTCCCGAATTCTTTTTTAAACCTCAAGTTTTTCTTCAAAAATATTTTTAAACTGAGTTTTGTTCCAATTTAAAATTTTGATTTTTAGTGCCTTTAGTTTTGATATGAAGAAATATATTTTTTTATTATCAAATTTCATGGAAACAAGGGTGTTTCTATATAAGGTTTAACAAACCTATTACTGAGAAAACAGAAAACACTTTGAAGATATGAACAACAAAGGACCTTACTATTATGAGGACAGAGTAGAGATACAATCAAGGATTTTCTTGTGGAAGAAACACCATTCATTATAGAAATCATCATGAGTAGCACAGTGAAGGTAGACCAATAAAGATCAGAGTATACAAAGATAGTGGGAAAATCATAAGTATTCATAGTCGAGGGTAGGCACTGTCAACAAGAACAAAGTCTTAGTTTTAAGGATATAATCATGAAGAAAAAATAGGAAACATAAGAACCTTGGAAAATATTACACAATGAATACATCAAAATTATAGATTTTAAAAGGTATATGGAAGATTTCAAATAGTGTAATTTATAGAAAACATAATTGTTACTTTCATATGTAGTGAGAACAAAGTATCTTAAGTGTGATGTTAACAAGTGGAATGTAGTAACCATCGAGAATAGAGAAGGAAAAAGACAATATTGAATGCAGATCATGTAGTCATCAAATGAATGTCAAGAATACTTGAAGAAATAGTGGCCACAAATGAAGCTAGTTGTTACAATTTACACATTAATTAAAAATAAAAGTATGGTTACTATTTTTAGAGTTAAGAACACAAATTTTTCAAATTTGGGGAATTGCCTTTGGATTTTCTTTAGGGGGCATCCCCAAATTCATTTTTGGGGTAGGGGACCTTACCGACTTCAAATTTGAAGTAGTCAAGGTAGGAGAACCCCCATAGGAGATGTCCAAACCTTGCAACAAAATTTGACATAGTGGAAAACAACAAGAGATAATGAGAAGAACAATATTTATATCCAAACAACAACTTTCTTCAGCAAAATTTATTCATACATGTCGGGGTGTAAGGCCTTCCCTATTACGGCCATATGCAAAGAAAACCCAACCCAAATCTACACCCAAATATTCCCAATCCCTCAAGCTATCAATTATCTCGCCAGATCTTTTCACTAGCTCCATGGCTTCCTCCAGAATACACCCACACCTTAAATTTGTACACAACCACCAACAGATCAGCCTAAAAAATAATTACATATCTCGAGTCAAATGTATTAGACTAGGTCGACCTAAATCCCCAATAAATTATACTACATTTAATTATTTCACATAAATATATCCAACAACCAAGTTGACCACACTTAGATCATTCTATGAAATCTTTCCATCTAGCTCCAATGGTTGGAAACACCGATTGCAACCTCCAACAATCAAGCAGTAAACCAAACAGAACTAGTGTCATGAAGAACAATAGCAAATTGAAAGAGAATGAATAGGATCTCACAAACCATGCCACCTAAAGAAGTGTGATCATAGAATTCAAATCCACGAACAACAATGAACAAAAAAATTTCATTTCTCCTTTTAAACATCTCCATGGATCAACCAATCATAGAATCTCATAAAACTAGAAACTTCTTCTCAAACCTAATCACAAAATCCATCATAACTCAATCGTGGTAAGCCAAAATGAGTTGTGATCATATTAAAATATTCCCAATGACCCCATTAACACCATATCATGACCTTACCCATTGAATATCTAAAGAACGCTACCAAGAGAACAATCACCCAAGGTGACTAGGAACATAAAACAAACACAAAACTATTAACAAAGGTAAACTAGTAAACAAATGTTTTTGGATGATGTAAGATTACCAAGGACCCAAGATGCTCCTACATTAGACACCTGGGGTACAAAAATATTTTCCATGAGATCATCTCATGAAATTATGAAAGAACAAGGGACAGTAATCCTATACTTATTCTCAATCCACAAATCCTCCTCATCTGCAACCTGCACTACCTCCCTCCTACCATCAACCAGGTCCTATAAATGAATAAGATCCATCACCTCCTTCTCCTTATTCATCAAACAAGCTAATCTACACCTCTCACCATCCTTCCTAATGGTAATTACTTTCTTCCTACAATCATGAACAACCTCTTTTTTTATATTGCCAAGGTCTACCAAGTAAAACATGACATGCACTCATAATCACTATGTTATATAATATTGCATCCTTATAAGAACTAATGCATAAATTCACCATGCATTGTTCCCTTACTTCCACCACATGATCACCATGCAACCAACCAATCCTATAAGGACTTGGATACCTAAGTCTTCTCAAATCAAGCTTCTGCATCATCTCATTAGAAACTAAGTTGTCAGTGCTACCACCATCCACCATCACCTTAAAATACTTACCTCTAACCTTGCATTTGGTCCTAATAAATTCTTCCATTGATAAGGTTCTTCCTCCTTATTCACCATCAACCTTCGGAGCATAAGAGCTTCCCCATTTTCAGGAGAATTGTCTGATTCACCAGCAGATGGTCGACCTTCTTCACTCACACAAGAAGCTCTCTTATCATCCTTACACTAAAAATCCATGTGACCTTTCAAGACACACTTAAATAAAGTACCTTTAGAATCTTTACAAATATTACCTCCCTTAGGTGCAACCAATTTAGTTTCTACCTCAGCTACTTTCTTACCCTTATCACAACCAGCAACTTGCTTGTCCCTTCCTCTAGATTTATTATGTTATTTCCTATTCAACTTATCTTCTGCCTTCATGGCATAATGATAAGTCTCCTCAACTAATCCAATCTTTAGCATACTCATCTCATCCTGAATATTAAACCTCAAACAATTCACATACCTAGCCACCTTCTCCTTGGAAATATCTTAGTGCCCAGAACTAATGGTTACCTTGTAAAATTCTTCAGTGTAATCCTTCACTCTCAAATCCTCCTATGTTAGGTTTTGCAACCTTTTGAACAAATCCAATTCATAATCCCGAGGTATGAATTTAGACTTCAACATTAGAACCATCAACCTCCACCGAGTGATCTTCATTTCACCTTCTTCCCATCATTCTGCAATTCTTTCAATCATAAAGTTGCATGTCCTTTCAACTTTGTCTATGCCAACCTTACTCTCTAAGGGTTTTAGATGTCTTATAACTCTATATAATCTTCAAACTCACCTATCTAATCAACTAGCTCCTTTGGATTAAATGTACCTGAGAAGTTAGATACTTCCAACCTATAACCAACACCAAGCCTTTCTATAGGTCTCACCAACCGGTCAGATCCATCACTCCCAACAAATCTAGAAACATCTGCAGCTCCAAATCCCTCTGCATCCTCCTCAAAACCATCATCAAATCTAGGATTCCTACACAATCTAGCAACAATAGTCATGATCCCTTCGATGACCTCATTCCTCAAACCGGTCATCTCATTCCTAGAATCTCATCTCAAAGATCTTCCTTTATCTGCTCCATCAACTTAGGGTTCATTATCAGTGACATCCTTCATCATCTTGGGTGTAACTACCTCCAATCAGTGATTTTATTCACCAAAGATGATACCCTAACCCTTGAAAAACCCTGGTCCTCAAGAATAACCCAACCACTAGCAACAAATCATATTCCCATCCACCTTATGAAAATCCTTCACTGTTGTGAGTCAAATCCCATCTCTACCACCACACAACAACTCCAAGGAACGCCACAAGTCCAGAACCTTATATCGAATCCACTGCAAGATCAAAACCTGGGCTCTGATACCACCTAACATAGTCAAGGTAGGAGAATCCCCATAGGATATGTCCAAAACTTGCAGAAAAATTTAGCACAATGGAAAAAATAAGAGACAACAAGAACAACAAGATTTGTATCCAAACAAAAACTTTCATCATAAATGTTGAGTTGTAAGGCCTTCCCAGTTACGCTCATATATAAAGAAAACCCAACTGAGATCTACACCCAGATCTTTCCAAGCCTCGGGCTATCTATTCTCTCACCAGATCTCTTTACTAGCTTCCTATCTTCCTCCAAAATACATTAACACCTTCCATTTCTAAACAACCACCAACAGGTCAATCTAACAAATAATTTCATATCCTAAGTCAAAGGTATTAGACCAGGTCAGCCTAAATCCCCAATAAATACCACATTTATTTATTTCACAGGAATATATCCAAATACAAAGGTGGCCACATATAGATCCTTCTATAAAATCATGTCATTCAAGTTTAACAGTTGGAAACACTGATCACAACCTCCAACAATCAACTGGTAAACCCAATAGAACCAGTGTCACGAAGAACAACAAAAAACTAAAAGAGAATCAATAGGATCTGATAAGCTATGCCACCTTGAGAAGCACAATCATAGAATTCAACTCCACAAAAAAAAATGAACAAACCCTTTTCATCATTCCTACCAAACATCTCCATGGATCGACCAATCACAAAATCTCATGAAACTGCCTGGAACCAAAAACTTCTTCTCAAATCTAGTCATAAAATCCACAATAACGCAAGTGCGGTAACTCCAAACAAGTTGTGATCATAGGAAAATCTTCCTAATGACCCCATGAACACCATATCATGACCGCAACTAATGAAGATCCAAATAACTTCACCAAGAAAGAAATCACCAAAGGTGACTAGGAACATAAAACAAACACAAAACTAGAAACGAAGGTCCACAAGTAAACAAATGTTTTTGGACGGTGCAAGATTACCAAGGAACCAAGATGCCCCTGCATCAAAATTTGTTGCAATAAAATCCAAATTTATTTCCTTCCTTTTCAAAAGTCTCCAAGTCCTCTCCAAACAAGCTTTACATCCCATGCAAGTAGATGGTACACTTATATGTGCCTCAAATATGTTTTTCAGGTACACACATCAAATAGAGTAAGTGCTTCAATACGTGTACATGAGAATAACAAACATTAACGATAATTCAATTTTATTCTCATGCTATTAAGTACACATTTTACAAGTTTGGACTAACTTAGAAATATAGACAAGATATGTAAACAAATAGATAAGTAATATTTATAAGAAATACTAAATAATTTATCAAGATTACACTTCAAAACCCCAATCAAATCACTATTGTGATGAAGTATTCATTATTTAGATTATTTTTCATTACTTCAAGATTACACAAGGAGTTCATGCTTTAACTCAATTTTTATCCCCACACTTTGTGTTTTCATAATCAGAGGGCCATCAATAAGAAGTTGTTCACAAATTACATAGAGGTTCATTCATTGAAATATCGAAAGGATTTCTTAGAAATCATCAAGAATTGTTATGAGATTTTCATCTTTCCTAAGGTCATTAAATAAATTTGTTTTCCATTTGAGTTGTAGGTTAGGTCTGGTCATGATTATCCTTCTTTATGTGTTTGTCATTTAACAAGGGTTCATTAGGTTACACTTTTCTTTATTAAGTATTTCAAGGGATTACTAGTTTAGGACCTTTTATTTAGGCTCAATAAACGTTGTGTTTTTCCTATTATATCCAATAAATTGTGAATGATTCATTCATGGTTTGCACTAATATTCTTAGAGGCCTTTAAGGCTCATGTAAAATCATAAAAAAGTGGGTTTACTCACGATCTTCATTAGAATGTCAAAAATGTAGTCTAATATCTTGTCAATAGATACCTTGCATTGACTTGGTGGTTTTTAGAGAAAGTAAATCATAGTAACCTTGAATATGGGGACAGTGATATCAAGTATTCATTCCTAAAAATGAGGAATAAATACATTATAATGAGAACATACTATCTACAGTGTTATGAGACAATAGCATTTAGTGATTGTTGTTATCAATGAATGGAGATAAAGAACAAAGACATGAGGAGAAAAAATAGTTATTTCCATTTAATAATGATCCAAGTTACTTTAAAATGTGATGGGTAAGAAGTATCTCAAGGATAGTAACCACGCTAAAAGATACTTTATGAGAAATCAAAGAATCAATGATCAGTCATGTAATAAAAATATGAACAAAATTAGATAATGCAAGAATAGCTCAATGACATCAAAATTCCATGCTAAGAGAGGAAAATGCATCAAGTAGTGATATCAAGTTACAAGTTATCAATGAGATAAATGAAACATACTATTATAAAATAGTGGCATTCACTCATATAGGGAAAAGTCATGCAGGCAACCATTATGTTGAATAAGCATAAGTTAAAGTTGTCAAGACATCAAGATACCAAGTAGCCAATACGAGAATCAATAATTTTCATTGTCAAGAGGGTGGAAAACTCTATTTTAAATGTCATTATCAGGGACAAATCATCAAGGACATGTTGTGAGGTAATAGTGATATCCACGTTTGAAGAGATAATGAATCTCATTGACAAAATAAAGGACAAATTTATCATGGTTAATAGGGAATGAAATCAATAGTGGATATTAGAGAGTAGAGGTCACATTTAGAGGGAAGAAGAGCCATGAAAGAGATATACAAAGCATAGTGATATATCATATTAACATAGTGATAAAATTTAAATAGTGAAATTATTATTTCTAGGTGTCATAATAGTGGCAATGACATTAGTATTAATGAAAAGGAAAACATGAAATAGTAGTGAAAGCAATAATTGTTGTTAGGCACAATGCCATGAAGAATTTGAAGATGGTGATATTAACTTATTAATAATAATGATGTAGAAGGTTAATTATAGTGAACAAAGATTTATTAAATCATGAAGACCTTGAACACAATATTTTAAAGCAACGAGGAAAATGAAAATGTAAATATTTTATAGTAATAATGCAAAAGCAGTGATATGTGATCAATAGAATTTAGTTATAATAGTCATGTAAATATGAAGTGATGTATACAGTGAAGGGATATTGTTGATTCAATGATGTTGGAGAGAAATGAAAATGTCATGATAGTATAAGATGTTCTCTAAGAAATGACATTTTCAATGTCAAAGTCTTTGACTTGAAAGATACCAATAGTTATTATTGTGACAACCGAGAAGAGTAAAATCCCGGTATGATTAGTATACTAACAAAGAAGGTTTTAAGATAGTGATTTAATAAATTTAGGTAAATGGTGATTTTGAATAAGTTGAAGTCTTAGTGAATCTTAAGTGAAATGAAAAGCCTTGAATCATGCAAATCAGGTGGAGTTATTATGAAAAATAAAAGGAAGATTCAGTTAAAGGTCTCAAAATAGGGGATTTATGACATGTCTATCAATTTAGTTTAGGAAAGAAAGGTGTGAAAATTCCTTCCTAAATGTCAAATTCTTAGGGAAGAGAAGAACGGGTAAATTTCATTTCCAATTACAAAGATGCATAACACAGAAATAGAGTAAACGAGACAGAATAAACAACCTCAAAATTAGAAGACCAAAATTATGTGGATGGGTTAAAAACCCACACACCAAGAAGAAATCTCTTATATTAATAAAAAATTGAGTTTACATACAATTTTTTTGACTTCTCTAATATTTACACAGCACGTATGTTTTTCAGTAATATAGACAACTTGGTCACCAAGTTTCCATTGCTGATGGTCTCTAGACTTTCTGCAACTTATCGAGCATCCAAACAAATCATTAAATTCAGCATCATCTAATAGATTCAATATGGTCCCTTATATGTTACATACCAGAGATAGCTCATTTTAATTTTCCTGTCTTTTCAACTACCATTCATATCAGCTCATCAAAGAGATGCAGAGAACTCACATTGAGTTCCCAAGGTTTTAGGATGGACCAATCACACTGTTCGATCAATCATCCTTAGAAATATTAGAAAAGTTAATGCAAGTCCAACCATGGTCCCCACCTTCCACTTAATGGTTCATCAAGGAAGGTCTTAATTTTGTTGAAATACTTTATCATCACTATCAAAATTGAAAGCTACTTCGATAACGTTTGTCACCAATGCTCCATCATATCTCATTGATATCTCCATCGAGGAAAGTAAGGAATTTGCAAAGCCTGAAGGCATTCCATAGAGTACTGAAGTTACATAAAAAATAGCTCATTTCCAAGACAGGACCAATGTCCCATCAATGTATCTTATTAAATAAGGTAGGCACTTCGATAGGACCGTTAAGGCACTCCATAGATCACCAAAGTTATAGCAACAACCTCTCATCGACAAGATCAAAAAAAAATCGCAGTAATATTGACTTCATTGAAGAAGGTATGCACTTTGATAATACCTATAAGGCAATTCATTAACCACCCAAGTTATACAAAAAATGACTAATTGCGAAGAAAAAACAATTTTCATATTGATATCAGTTTGATTGGTGTAGGTAGTGTTTTTGGCAAGACCTTTCGTATGTTGCATCGAGACCAATATCACTCTAACAACACCAAGACCACTGAATGTTACACCTATCACAGGTCATCAAAGAAATTTATGATATCGATAAGACATTCATATCTCTCGTCGAGCTTGATTTGTCCATTTCCAAGATTGGCCCTATGTCTCTCTAATGCTGATCAATGTTGATACAGGTTCTCATTTGATACAGGTTCTCATTGGTAAGGAAACAAACAGGTCTCACCGAAATGAAATTTTAGACAGTAAGTTTGAGTCACTCCTCATTAATCTCCCACTTGACAAAGAACTTATTAGAACGTCTAGAACATTTAGAGACTACTGAGAATTATGGGAACTAAGGCCCATTGAGTTGGCAACACCATTTGAACGTAGTTATTCTCACAAGCTTTGTTAACCCATCAGAAACATTCCTGAGAGTTTCTTCCTCTTTCAGATTTACCTTTTTATCTTCCATCGTGTGGCGAATAAAGTGATATTGTAAATCAATATATTTCATCCTAGCATGAAAAGTAGGATTTTGGGCCAAAAAAATGGGCACTCTAACTAGCACAATAGGTGGAGATCTACCATGCATCAAACCCATGCTTGTGCCAAATCCTTGTAACAGGCAGGAATTGCAGACATATACTTTTCATCTATAGTAGATAAAAAGACCACAACTTTTCACTTTCTCATCCAACTAACCACATTACCATTCAACATGATTACATATCCACCATTGGAGCTTCTTCTGTAGATTTCCCTCGCCTAATCAAAGTCCACATAACCTTGAATAAGAATAGATATTTTTTATCTAGTTGATTCACCATGATAACACAAGGCATAATGAAAAGTACTATTCAGATATCTAAAAACTCTCTTCACTACATCCTAATGTGGCCTAACTAGATTAGCCATAAATTGAATTAGTAATCCCACTGATTAGGTAATGTCTAGTATAGTACAAACAATTTCATACATTAGACTACCAACTACACTTGTATAAGGTACCTTGTTCATGTTGATGCAGGAGCATCCTTGGGTCGTTGGAAATCTTGCATCACTCAAAATTATTTCTTTTTAGTTTTGATTTTGTTTTCCAGTTTTATGAGTTTTAGTAGCGTTCCTTTGTTTTGGATCATCTTCTATTGCAAACCTTAGGGTTGGTTCTTGACATCATGTTTTACTTATGTCTAAGTTTTTACCTCATTTGGATGCTTATTTGTGGAGATATTAAATATGCATGGTTAGTTATATGTGTTCTTCATGTTCTAATGGTCAGATGGAGTTTTCCGATCTCGCGAAGCATTTTCCTGATCGACGAAGCTTGGTGACTCATATCCTGATGTTCTTTGATCTTTGGTCAATGTCTCTCTTGGATCATGCATCATTTCTACATCTTGGCATTGATATCCTAATGATTTGGGTTCTTACCTATATTTGCACATATTACATTTTCTTAGTCTTGGAAAATGTAATTGATTTTGCCGACATATGTGTTGTGAAGGCTCCATATATTGAGGCTCTTGATATTTTTAAGGGGATTTCTTAAGAGATCACCTTTGGAAGGTTAGCATTAGGGTTTAGATATGATTTTCTATTATAATCAGGAATGTGTGTTGAAAGTATGTAATTTGCATGTTGTAGGACAATTTAATGTAGCTATTTGTTTTTTTGATAAGATGAAGATGTGTTATAGCATCTTGATTGTCTATTCTTGTTGCTAAGTTTGTTTTTCTTGCTATGTTGACTCATGCTACATGGTTTGGACCATCTCCATTAGGGAAACTCATGCCATGACAGTGTCAAAATCGTATCAGAGAAAGGATGATATTCCTGTGATAGAAGATCACGTTCCTAATCTTGTGAAGCTCTGTTGAATCTGTTGTGAGGTGACAGAGTACAAATTTGGCCCACAACTATAGAGGACTTGCACAAGGGGATTGTAGAGGAGAGTGTTGTTGGTTGAGAACTTTGTGTGGGTGTTTAAGGCTTACCAAGGGTGAATAGATCACCGAGTTGGAGGCACACTACAAGTGTGTGTTGGAAGTCTAATATGGGAAATCAGTAACTTAGAGGGGGGGGTGGGGGGGTGAATTTGATCTATAAAAATTCTACAAATTCTTAACAAACTGATTCAACCATGCACTCATAAATATAAATTGAAATGTTGTAAAGATCTAACATCTAATCATGAGTACATAACACAAAGATTTTGGTAACCCATAAACCCTTGAAGGTAAAAATGGGGTGGGGATGACACCGACAGATCTTCACTACTGTATTAATAAAGTGTTCCTATTAGGGCTACAAAGTTTGATCACTTCTGATGATCTACCCTGTGAGGGGTCTGCCCTATTAAGAGCTTTTAGACTTATACAATCTACCTTGTTAAAGGATTTATACTTACAACAAAGTAAGCACCTAGTTAATAGATTTACAAAGGCTTGTTATGACCACCCTGTTAAGAGATTTACCCTGATTCACTTGCTAGAATGTATCAGTACTTGATCCTTTGATTTTCACTATAAATGATGATAACAGATCTCCTCTTTCCAACTCTTAACTAATTTCTCAATCTGATTTATCTATGTTCTTCTCTTCACTGCTTTGCTTGGTCACTCTGTCTAGTCAATGCTTCAGATATGCAAATACTTTTGATCTCTACTCTTCACATCCACATCTAAACATACACCTCTACACATATATGGATTAGGGTTTGAAGCATCCCATAAATAGATCATCCATATTAAGATCAACGATCTAGATCCTTCATCTTTTGCTGCTTAGGCATCCCTAATTTTTATTGGTTGCATGGCTTGCATAAGGATCCATGATCATAAAAATAGTGTGTAATTAATGTAATAAATATCTGTATATGATCATTAAAGGCTCATATAATTCAGCCAAAATAGTTTACCTTGGTGTTTATGCCATTCCAATCACATATACAAAATCTATTTTACTCGACAAAACAAAATACCGTTGCTCGGTCAATACTATGTCTCTCGACATAACTGTATGCTATCACTCAACACTAATACTTCTATGCAAATCGACATCAATCTTCTTGGCATCCATTGAGTACCCAGGAACCTCTGACTTTCTCAGCAGTAACTATTGCTCGGTCTTGGCCTTAGTGAGATGGCTCAGTCACATTGATGACTGACCAGCCTGCCTTGAATATGACTGACTGTGGGACACTAATAGACAAAAAAACTTAGAGATCAACAATCTCCCCCTTTGTCATTAGTGGACAAAACACTTTGTCATGTCTTTTTAGTCTTTCAAAAAATAGTACTCAAAAGAATTCAAAATTCAAAACTCCTCTAGGAGTCTGACTCAATCTTTCTCCATAAGGACTTCACTATATATATAACATATATGTATATACATACTTATATTTCCCTATTAAATCTATGACATTTCCCTCTTGTTTTTTTCACTCTTATGATCTTTCTCTACTGGGGTTGTTGGGTTCAAACCATACTTATCCAAAATGGTTTATAGATATATAATATCATAGCTAAAGCATTATCCCAACTCGTCCTTATAGACTCCAAAACTTGAAACTTGATTTCTAGCTCGGTAGCTAGATCAATTAGACTCTTGGCAATGTTCCTAGGTGAATCTTTCTGTGATAGTTCCTTTGATGCTTTCACTTCTTTTTCCATAACCTCCAAGTGAGGTATCAACATTGTCTAAATTGAAATCAATTTTGACCCTATTCTGCCATCATTAGCCATAAGCTCGAATAATCTTCCTTGGGCATGTGTCAACCTATTAAAATGGAAAGAGCTATAACTTGCATCCATGCTCAATGACTATCTGGATGACCTCAAATCTTACTGTAGCTTCTCTATAAGTTGTTGATTCTCCTTTGTAAAGAATTCAGTATCACATAGTTTTTTGTACAAAGAGAGAACATTCTCTATGAATTCTTCTAAATTTTTGACTAGATTAGAAAGTGCAACCTGCTTCTCGGTAAGATTTGGTGCAATTTTCTCAAGTACCTTTGTCTCAAATTTTCTTTCTAATATTTTCAGGAGTTTCTCATTCGCATCTATGTCGTCTGTGTTCACCTTCTGAACAATATGAACCAAGTGTTCCAAGAGAGGTGCCTTCTCATTAAGGTCTTTAAATTTGAATGCATTAACAAAGATTTCTTTGATCTCATGTAATACCTACTTTTGTTGATGTTCACATTTCAATTCTTCTTTCTTCCTCTTCATGTTCAATAAGTCCTACAAGATTATCATCTTTTCATAAGACAAGTTATTAGTATCCCATTTTGGAATGACTATAACTTCATCAAGCATAACTTCAAAGCTCTTATCCTTCTTCTTCTTATGTGATTTCTTCTTTCTTGGCTCTGGTGAGCAGCTACTCGATTTTGTAACACCCCAAAATTGGCATCTTGCAACCCTAACCAATTTTGTTGCATTTGTCATTCTTCTAAATCATCAAAGTCCTATTGTACTAGGCAAATTTTGAGTTATAAACTGGCTCTACTCGACCTGAGTGTCAAATGCAGAAAATCCTAAATCTGTATCAATCATACACCACATTTAATTCCTAAATACCTATTTGGCTAAACAAATCCTATGATCAAATTAATTTAAATAATAAAGTCCTAGCACTTTAATTAAATTAAATTCACCCTCTTTAGCTGAGACACATAAAAAGGAATTAAATAATATTTAATTATTAAATAAATATCCTCTTTTCAAATATTTGAATTTAATATTCA
>MU224275.1:81014-134508 GCA_018584345.1 Thuja plicata
TTTGGCTTAAGTCCCTTTAAACTATTCTTCAAGCACCAAAGCTCCAATACCAATTGTTAGAATAAATGAGAGGGGGGGGGGGTGAATCAGTGGCCTCAAAAATTAATCCAATACCTTCAGTTATCTTTCATTCCTACATGATGTATGCTTTAAATATCTTTAACAAACATATAGTGTTCGGTGAATATACTGTTTATCTTTTTTCTAGCCTTTACTGAGTAGCAATAATTAAACTAGTAATTACCGACCAATCCAGTTTTAGTAACGTGTAAAGAAAAACATCAAAGAAATGAACCATATACACATTTTACACTTAGATTTTATTTTGGAAACCATGTTAATGGAAAAACCACTTGGGACCGGTAACCCAAAATTTTCACTCTTCTAAAGTGAGCTTGGTGACGAGCCAACCCTGTTAGAGGTTACAAACACACTATTAAGTGTGACCTTGTTAGAGGATTCAAAAATAACAGTTTGTCATTTGACCTAGCTTTCACTATGCTGTCAACATGAAATTTTTTTGATTCTCTTGAGCATCTCAATACAATAAGGATGGTTAAATCCCACTCGGTTAAGAGATTTTCTGAATCAATGGTTAAACTCAAACAATAAATGATCTGTTCAATAATGCAACTTCAACTTGCAAATTTTTAGATCTATTATTATTCTACAAAATACCTCTTTGATCAATGTTCTCTTCAATTCCTTTTCTCCCCTTCTTTCTTCTTTATCCTTAGTGAATTCTCTTGCTTCTATTGCTCGGTGTCTGTAAAATTCTTTATCTTTGTTCTTCAGCCTGTATGATCAGATCTGCATGAAGACTTCTATCTTCACTAGGATTATATTCAAAATTCCTCTCTTTTTCATAATGAATTACTTGTCTCTTTATATAAACATGATTTCACTGTTCAATCTCCTTGGCTATCTTATTCTTGGCGTAGATTACTTCTTGATCCACAAATTTTGGCATTCTTGCTTTAATTCAATAAGCTCTTCTTTAGTTTTATTCCATAAATCTCTCCTTGTTAATTGTGAATAAAACTAGCTTTAAATCTTCTTCTCATCCTTAGTTCAATTGGTCGATAAAAAAAAAGCAATCAATCAATTAACTCTAATTATAGCTCTGCCAACTAATTTGTTTTTTCATTTTCTAACTTTAGTTGATTTCGGTCAGCAACTCTTAGTTTTCTCGGTAACACTTGCTCGGGTACTACTAATCTCGGGTAACACTATTCTTAGGTACCACTTTGTCCCTCGGGTAACACTATCCGTCAGTGTTGACTGTCTGTTAGGCAACATTGTGAATTGCTTGGGGTTCACTATTCTTGGGTAACCCTGTCACTTGGTGTATACCTTTGCCGATGACAAAAACTTTGTCTCTTTAAATCTTCAAGTGTTGTGACAATATGTGTATGATAAATCTTAACATATTAAGTTGACATCAATGAAAATACAATACATCAACTGATTTAATGTCTTGCATTTACTTTCTACAGCTCGGTGATCATCAAATTGTCATCTTCAAACATTCACTTAGTTATAGTTCATCAGATCCATAAATTTTTCTTTCTTCTTCTTTGTTAACTCTTTCATAATTTGAGCTAATGCTCCTTCTCTGATTTTCCTTTTTGTTATCATGGCATGTTTCCATCTCTCATCAATTTTATTTTCTGGTTCATCAGGGACTAAATTCCCAATCTCCAAAGAGGTCATCGTATATGAAACTAACATATCCATCATAGCCTCTTCTATTTTATCCTTATCAATTTTTCTTAACTTCTCATACTTAATAAACTTAAAACCTGACAAACCTGCTGAATTTCGTATGTTATGACAGATTTCATCAACATTGGTAGTGCATTTGTTTTTTACAACTATGAACTTGCTGATATCCTCAGTTTCTATTAACTCTTCATCTTCTTCATATTTACCCATAACATATCTTCTTCTCAGTTTCCTCTTTGGTTGACTCGGCTATGATTCTATTTGTACATGTTTTCTCTTTCTTGAGCTAACCCCTTCATTATCCTTTACCAATTTCTTCTTTGGTGGCTTGGCAGATATAGTAAGTGTTGATACCCTGGTTCTTAGTCAAGATGTGGTAGGGGGAGTAGATTTCTACTATGAACTCCTCTTCTTAGCTAGCTTGACAACCATCACTTTCTTGCCTTTTGGGTCTACTTCCACATCATCACCACTTTTCTCAAAATCACTGGATTGGTTCTCTCCTTGACCTATTGTGATCTATACCGGTGCATTATCATCACAATCTTCTTCTTCTCCTAGTATCTTCTCAAGATTCTTTACAATTTTCTTTCTCTTCCTCTCTATTTTTGTAGCCTTCAAACTTGAAGTTATCTTAGATTTGTGATTTATCAATATTCTCTACAAGTAGAGTTGTGATTTATGATGATGTTTCATTTATGTTTACTTCATAGGGCAATGGCCTTAGCCATGCTACCCTTGGTATTATAGCTTGTACATTGGTTTTATTAGTATCAACTAGAAATAAAATGTTATTATAATTTTTTTCCACTAGAGATACCAAGATTTTGCTCCTTAGTCTCATCTTTTTCTTAAACTCCACAAAGTAATTGCCTATAACAGTATCAAAATTTTCCTCTAATTGTTGAATGAACTCATTTATCAAAACTGTTATCAGTCGATCCTGACTCCATACAACATCTCCTATAGTAGGAAAAGTATTATGTACATAGAATAATATGCATACAAGTAAGGAACTGAACTTACATATAGAGTTCTTTGCCTTCCTTATAGCTGATAGGTTCTCGACAAGTGGAGTCATCTGTAACTCAGAAAGATCATAAGTACGATCCTTCTTCACTATTTTCCATAGCTAATTGACTGCAACACAAGGAACACTATCTCCTCTGCATGATTGATATAATTTATGTGCTATGACTCTGACTCTGAAATGAATTTCTGGATTGGTGATCGTAGAAATTGTCATCCCTCACTTGTTCTACTTGGCCAAAGTGAACTTTTCAATATCTTCCTTTTTATGACAACACATTGTGCACTTCCCTTTCAAGATGGGATAACCTGTAACTTGGTGAATAATCTCTTTTGTAATCTTTACCGGTCTATTTTCCAGCCATAAACACATGTCATGTGTTCTGATTAGCACAATCCTCATCCATTCGACCTTAAAGTCACGTGGGAAGTCTAGGGCATGGAGTAACCCTTTCTCGGCAATATGTTGATGATCAGCCTTTAGAACTCTATTTACACATAGTTTATCATACGCTTCCCTCAATTCAAAGGCTCAGAATTCTCCAATATTACACATGTAACAAGCTTGTACATCATGGATCATAAGTACCTTTGGTGAAATTGATGATAGGGCTCGCATAAGATCTCTTTTAATTAAAGTTTCAGGAACAGCTCAGAAGTTTCATGGTGCACATGCGTTGCTCCTGAAAAACTAAAAATTCATCAATGCCTTGTCTTTTCATTTTACTCCAACAAATGAACTAGATGCCATTTCTGCAAGTTAGGGTTTGCAAAACAGGTTCTCTATAGCTCGACAACAAATGGTCTTCAAACTTCTCAATACTAGCCGACGATGCACAAGTGGAATATTTTCAAACTCAGCTTGAATCACTCTCAAATTGCCTTCAATTGCTCTGCAAACTCTAAATCATTGTTTGAAATGAAGAATGAGTCCCTGAATTGATTATATACCCTCAAAAAGTTAGATTAGGGCTTCATTAAATGATTCATGCAGTGGAAGGTGGATAACATTTGTTCTCGTTCTATGATTAACTTGATTGGTTATCACACACCACTCAGTTAGAATAATGATTCATAATGATGTTTGGTCGACAGACGCGCAGTCGAGATATCATCTGGGTTGGTATTGCAGCTCAGAATATGCTGATACTGATGCTTAGCATCAAGTATTCATTAAAATTCTTTTTCTCGGTTCTTGTCTAAGGTCTATCCTAATGCATCTTTACTTATGTAGATATGCACTTTAATACATGTTATGTTAGGAACTGGTGTAAAATATGGCATTTGAGAAAACAGTTCCGTACATACCTTTCTACTTAATTTGAAGTAACTTGTTCACCTGATCCATTGGATTGGGTGATCTTGGCTTCACAAGATCCACTACTGCTTGCTTCTTCTTTCTTTCTCCATGTCAAATTCATCTGATTCCTTATTTTTTCAATAGTGGGTGTCAGGGATCTGGCCTTACAATCTCTCTTGGTATGACCAATCTTAATACAACTATAGCAGACCATACTTCCATTCATCTAGCTTTTGGATTTACCTCTGAAATATGTACTTATATAATTCTCTGCAATATGACCATATTCATTGCAATAATGACAACTATTCCTTGTATTATAATCCCAATTGAATGTGTTACCTTTCCTCAGTGTATTTCTTTGTTTCTTGGATGTCCGTTTGGATTTTGCACTGGATCTGCTATCTTGGTTTCTATGACCTAATTTCTAGCAATTTTAGCAATGTCCTTGGAATCTAGGTGAAGTATATGTATTTCTAGTCTTTGACCTGCATTCATTTGCATGATGGCCATGCTTCTTATAGTTAAAATAATATCCATTGAATTTGGGTTTAGGATTTGATTTACTATTCTTGCTTCAACATATGTTTGTTCTGTGACCTAGTTTCCCACAATGATAACATGTAGGTTTTCTATTCTTTGGCGTAGCATTCCCCAATTCTCCACTCTTTGATGATTATCCTTCTTCAGTTGAAGACTGGTGCTCAGTATGTCCAAGTCCAGATGTGTCATTATTTTTTCTTTGTGATTTCAGATGTTCCTCAAAGTATCTCAATGCTTCATTTAGTTTTTTATCATCTAAATGAGTTCTCTTTCACATCTCAACTCATTTTTTAGTTGACTGTTCTTAGATCTCAGATAAGTGTTTTCAATTTATTTTTTGTTTATCTCTTGATTTCCAAATAATAGTTGGTTGACCATGCCCAACTAACTGTTTGTGAGCTTTTTCACATCACTAGTCCTTTCATCAATTCTGGTATCCATCTATCTCTTGTCTTCTTCTTCCATTGTCTTATCTTCCTCAACTTTCTTCTTTTGATCAATCACCTCAAATAGTGTTATTGATTGAGTTTCTTGTTCTATCTTTAGACTTTAGACTTGTTCTTTTAGTGTGTTATTAATACTTCTCCAATAGATCTGTAGTCTCTTCATTGCTTTCTTTTGAATCACCATTTTCAAATAGAACTTCAGTGTCTTCTTCCTTATATTGAGTATCTTTCATCTGAGTTTCCAATTGCTTCCTACCTTTCAATGATTTCTTTAATTCTTTTCTAGCCGTCTCAAGCTACTGCAGTGCTAGCTAAATATCAATCTTCTGATTCTCAATGACCTTTTCCAACTTAAAACCCTCCATTTTGCAAGATCTTAACTCTCAATTGGTTAGACTTCTTTTAAGAGAACAATGCTCTGATATCAATTTTTGGAAGTCTAATATGGGAAATTAGTAACTGAGAGGGGGGGGGGGTGAATCAGATCTATAAAACTTCTACAAATTCTTAACTAACTGATTCAACCATGCATTCATAAATATAAACTGAAATGATGTAAAGATCTAACATCTAATCATGAATACATAACACAAATATTTTGGTAACCCATAAACCCTTGAAGGTAAAAGTGGGGTGGGGATGACACCCATAAATCTTCAATACTACAGTAATAAAGTGTGCCTGTTAGGGCTACAAAGTTTTATCACTTCTGATGATCTACCCTGTGAGGGGTCTGTCATGTTAAGAGATTTTAGACTTATACAATCTACCTTGTTAAAGCATTAAGACTTACAACAAAGTAAGCACTTGCTTAAGAGATTTACAAAGGCATGTTAGGACTAGTCTGTTAAGAGATTTACCCTGATTCACTTGCTAGAATTATCAATACCTAATCCTTCAGTTTGTAATATAAATTATGATAATGGATCTCCTCTTTCCAACTCTTAATTGATCTCTCAATCTGATTTATCTCTATTATTATCTTCATTGCTCTGCTTGTTCACTCTATCCTGTCAATGCTTCAGATATGCAAATAATTTTGATATTTTCTCTTTACATCCACATCCAAACATACATGGTTACACACACCTCTACACATATATATTGGATTATGGTTTGAAGCATCCCATAAATAGATCATCCAGATCAAGATCAACGATCTAGATCCTTCATCTTTTTCTGCTTAGGCATCCCTAATTTTGATTGGTTGCATGTCTTGCATAGGGATCCATGATCATAAAAATAGCGTATAATTAACGCATTAAATCTTTGTATATGATCATTAAATGATCATAGAAGTTGGCCAAAATAGTTTGCCTTGGTGTTTGTGCCATTCCTAACACATACAAATTTGTTTTTACTTGGAAATACAAAATATTGGTGCTCGACATAACTGTATGTTGTCGCTCGACACTAATACTTCTATGTAACTCAAAAAATAATCTACTCAGCATCCATTGAGTACTTGGTGACCTCTAACTTGCTCGACAGTAACTACTGCTCGGTCTTCGCTTTAGTGAGATGGCCTAGTCTTAGTTATGACCGACCAACCTACCTTGGATATGACTAAGTGTGGGACACTAATAGACAACAAAACATAGATATCAATAGTGTGTTTGATAGATCGTTGAGTGAGAGGTAATTGACACCTTGTAATCAAATCCTCAAAGATGAGGTAGTTACATCTGAGGATGCAACCTAGAATTATGAACCCTAGTAGACTAGACAAAATTATAGAGGATTTTAAGAATGAAAAGAGGATTGAGATCTGAAATGCTTTGACTGGATTATGAATAAATCCTAGGATAGAGGATGGATATGAGGAAATTTCTCAAGATCTTGAGACTATGGATAATGAGATCCCTACAGAAGAGGAAATATTGTTGAGGGTTATAGAACTAAGTAAAATTCATAGGATGGATGTTTCTACCTTTTTAGGTTCATTGCGTCCTGAGGATTTGATAGTTCGGGTTGGTGAAATAGAATATCACTTTGAGCTTGAGGATATCAGAAATCCATAGAGGGTTATATTTTCATAGACTAAGTTGAAGGGTCATGTTGTCTTATGGTAGAAAGAGTTGTAGAAGGATAGAGACAAAAATGGTGAAATAGAAATCACTAGATTGAGGGTAATGGTTTCTACATTGAAGACTAAATTCATTCCCAAGGATTATGAATTACACATGTTCAAGAAGTTACAAAACCTGAAGTAGAAGGAAATGAGTGTAAAGGATTATACCAAATATTTCTACAAGATGAGAATCAGATCCAGACACTTGTAGATATTCAAGGAGAAGGTGGCTAGATATATTAATGGCCTGAGATTTAATATTCAGGATGAGACGATTTTGTTGCCAATTTCTATAGTAGAGGATGCTTATCGGTATGCCTTGAGGGAAGAATATGAGTTAAGAAGAAGATATGGTAATCCTAGAGGAAGGAAGAAGCAAATCAGAAACATTGGAAAAGAGAAGTAGACCTTTGGAGAGGAACCTGATCAGAGAAAACTTAGAAGAGAAAGTGGTAGAAAAGAATTCAAAGGTACATGTTTCAAATGTGGTGGCATATGACATAGAGATTTTAAATGTTTTGAAGGATCTAGTATGAGCTTGGGTAGATAGACAATTGTGGCACATGAGGAGAAAATTTTTGATGAACTTGCAGAAAGTATGGAAGAACCTGATATGGGAGAATCTCTTATGCTTGGGAGAGTCATGTTGAGTAAGAAAGAATTTGAACATATACAAAAGAGGAATTTTTTTAGGACTGTTTGCAAATTAGGAGGTAAATGTTGTAAGGTGATCATGGATAGTGGTAGTACTAATAATTTGGAATCAGAAGAGATGGTGAATGATATTGTCTTGAGAAAGATTAAACATCCTTGTCCTTATGGGTTAATTTTCCTTCAAGATGGTCATATGGTGGAGGTAACAAAATAATGTTTGGTTAACTTCAACATTAGGCCTTACAAAGATAAGGTGTTTTGTGATGTGGTATCTATGAGTTCTTTTCATGTTCTATTGGGAAGACCTTGGAAATATGATAGGTGAGCTATCCATGATTGCATAAATAACCTAGTCATAAAAGAAAAGGATGGGAAGAAGTTCACTTTGGTTCCCTTGAAGGATGAAGATGGGAAAAGTGAAAGGAATGTGAGCATTATGAAGATTTACTATAAAGAGAACCAGAATACAAAGATTGATATGGATTTTAAGAATTCTCTTGGAGGAAGATCTAAAAACCATGTGGTATTGAAGGTAACAGGAAGGGTAAAGTGAAGAAACATAAGTTGTTGGTTGATGATCAGATAAATTCTTGTAACAAAGGTACATAAGGTGTGTGAAAGATAAGAGGTGGTGATAGAAGTTATTTAATACCTAATACTGATGTGAGGAAGGATAAAGTAAGTGCAGAGAAGAGTGATATGATGAATCTGGAAGAAAAAAGAGAAGAGGTACAGAGAAATAAAATTACAAATAAAGAGGATGTTTGGATTAAGAATGAGCATGGAATTTATGTCACGAATCCTATAAGATGTTCATAATTTCCTCTTATTGAAAAAATTATTCTCACTAAGAGTTTTTGATGTAGGAGCATCCTTGGGTCATTGGATATCTTGAATCACCCAAAAATATTTCTTTTTAGTTTAGTTTTTTTTTTCTAGTTTTTTGAGTTTTAGTGGAATTCCTTTGTTTTGGATCATCTGTTGTTGTGAACCTCAGGGTTGGTTCTGGACATCATGTTTTACTTATGTCTAGGTTTTCACCTCATTTGGATACTTCATTATGGGAATATAAAAGATTTATGGTCAGTTTTGTTTTTTCTTCATGTTCTAATGGTCAGATGGAGTTTTCTGATCCCATGAAGTGTTTTTTGTGAAGCTTGGTGACTCATATCCCGATGTTCTTGGATATTTGGCCAACGTCCCTCTTGGATTGTGAATCATTTCTACATCTTGGCATTGATATCCTTATGATTTTGATCTTGACCTATATTTGCACATGTTACATTTTCTATCTTGGAAAATGTAATTTATCTAGTCGACATATGTGTTGTGAAGGCTCTATTTATTGAGGCTATGAATATTTGTTAGGGGAGTTCTCCAAAGATAACCTTTGGAAGGTTATCATTAGGCTTTAGATCTGATTTTTTTGTAATCAGACATGTATGCCAAAAGTTTGTAATCTACATTTTGCATGCTAATTTGATGTAAATATTTGATCTATGATAACACAAAGATCTGTTGTCGTATCTTGATTGTCTATTCTTGTTTCTGATTTTGTTGTTTCTACTATGTTGACTCATGTTGGATGATTTTGACCATCTCCATTGGGGAAAATCCTTCCATGACTGTGTCTCATGTACTACACCTTGGTAGGAGATTTTGGACAATCTTCAATGGAAAGATTTGTTCCCTGCAATACTAGAACTAACTTCTTGTAGTCTACCATATTAAATCTATCAAGAATGGTAATTATTTACTTACTCTAACTGATCCAAATTTTTATACTCTTCCTATTCATTCTGATTTTCATCCCTAAAATGTACCTAGCTACACCTAAATCTTTCATTTTAAAACATGTTGACAATTAACTTTTTAGATAAAAAATCATACCCTTGTCATTTCCAATAAATAACATGTCATCCACATCTAGAGAAATGATAAGTAAATGACCATTATCTATTTTAAAATAGACACAATGATTTGATTTTGATCTTACAAATCCCAATGACAACACAAAGGTGTGAAAATTTTCATACAACATTCTAGGTGACTGTTTAAAACTATAGAGATATTTCATTAACTTGAAAAATAGAGATTCTTACCCTTTTTAAAAAAATTCTCAAGCTAGGACATATAAATTTATTCCTCCAGGTCACCATGAAGAAACATTGTCTTCACATCTTGATGAACCATAACTGATTGAATGTTTGAAGATGTTAAGTTGATCACCGAAATGCAGAAAGTCAATGCAAGTCATTAAATCAGTTAATGGATTGTATTGTCATTGATGTCACCTTGATATAATCAGATTGATTATATACAAAGAGTCAAAGACTTTAGAGAACCATAAAGATAAAGGTTATGCTATCAGAGAGATTAGTATTCACAAACTGACTACAAACACCGATGGGTAGTGCACACTGATGGACAGAGGAACCCAAAAAGAAAGATACGGTGATGCTCGAGAAAGAAAATGGACAAGCATTACTGACGAGTAGAATGAAGTATAAAATGACGAGCAGAAACAAGTGTTAACCAATAGATAGAACATGTATTAACAAATGGACAGATCAAGTCTTAACCTATGGCCATAACAAGTGTTAGCCAATGGACAAAAAACACCTACAGAGAATCTCAAGGAGAACTGAAGTGTTGACCAAAGCTAACAAGAGTTAAGACACCGAAAGAACTGAAGTTCACAAATGACAAAAGACTTAGCGGGCAAGAGCTAAAGAAGGATTTAACTGGTTGTTAATATTTTTTTCAATGACAAGTTAATGACTAGAGTTTTAAAGTTGTTTTAATCCAGTTGTCAATGAGTTATCTACGAGATTAAAACTCAAGTTTTCTTTAAATCAAGACTGCGATAATTGTGGATCACGCCAAGATCAAGAAGATCAAGAAACATAGAACTGATGATATCATTTCTATAAAGAGACAAATCTAATTCATTATGAATTAGGAGAGTGAATAGAAAATGAGGATGCTAGAGAGAAATTGATGAATAACAACTTCATGCAGTCCTGATCAATCAAGATGATGAATAAGAGCTACATATCTGCAAACACCGAGCAACATAGCATCAACATCACCGAGCAGAAATAGTGGAGAAAAGGTATTGATAAGATATATTGATCAGAAGGTATATGAGCTTACAATAGATCAAAAAATCTGCAATTCAAAGTTGTATGTGTGAAAAAATCATCTATATTGTTTTAGTTTAACCATTCGAGAAAAAAGTCTCTTAACAGTGTAGGACTTAACAATCCTTTCTATATTGAGATACATCCCAAGGAGTATCAAAAATTTAGATCATGAAGATAACATAAGTCATGCCAGATACCATTTGACAAACAAAGCAAGGTTTGATTATACATGGTAGCATTGAGATGCCATATATCAAGTGACAAACTATTCTATTTAAATCCTCTAACAAGGTCACACCTAACAGTGTGTTTGTAACCTTTAATAGGGTTGGCTCTTCACCGAGCTCACTTTAGAAGAGTGAAATTTTGGGTTACCCATCCCATGTGGTTTTTCCCTTAATAGGGTTTCCATGTTAAAATTCATGTGTTAATGTATTTATGAGTCATTACTTTAGTGTTTTACATTACACATAGCTAACTCTAGATTGATCGGTATACTCTAAGTAATTTACTATTTTTCGGTAAATGAAAGACTACTAATCGATAAATAGTAAGAATAAGGTTTTACAATGAATTTCAATCAGTAGTTATTTGTTGAGATTATTTGAAGGCATGCATCTTGTGGGACTAAAGATAACTTGAGGTTTATATTTTAGATATAATGTTTTTGTAGTTAAATATTGGAATATTTTTGAGGCCACTGATTCACCCCCCCTCTTAGTTATTCTAACAATTGGTATTAGAGCTGGTGTGCTTACAAAAGGAGTTTAACAGCTCAAGAAAAAGATCACAAGATGAGAAAACGAGATGCACCCAAGTTGAACAAAGACAACTTTGCATCATGGAAAAGAAGAATAAGACTCCACTTATTAGGTATTGGAAATGATATTGTTCAATTCTTAGATACTGAATATGTGTTTCCCACAGAACCTCACACAGTTGAGAAAATGAGAGAAAATCATGAGCATAATTGCATGATGATAGAACTTGCTTCGTCACTCTCTGATGCTGAGTTTGAAGATGTCAAAACCTGCACTTCTACAAAGCAAATGTGGGATAAATTGAAACTAATACATGGAGGAGATGCTAATGTACTAAGAGCTAAGGAAGAAAGCCTAAGAGGGAGGTTTGATGACCTGAGGATGAAAGAAGGAGAAAATATCACTCAGTATAGCTGTAGAATCAAAGAGGTAGTCAATGTTATCCGAGGAGTTGGAGGTCTACTTGAAGAAGAGACAGCGGTAAGTAAATCCTAAGAACCCTATTCCTACATATGATTTTACAGTATCTGCTATACAAGAAATGAGAGAAGGTGCAAACAATAATGTTACTCTAGATAGTCTGATTGGTAGACTAATTTCATTCGAAATGAATAACTTTGATAATAGTGTCTTACCATCTATAGAATCTGCATTTAAATCTTCTTTGAAAATAAGTAAGTCAATTCATAGACACACTATGAGGAATGATAGTGAAAGTGATAGTGATAACCAAGGACTTGACATGAGATAGAAGCTTTAATGGAAAGAAGATTGCAGAAAGGGGAAGGAAGATACAAAGGTAAATTACCACTTGTATGTTTTAATTGTAAAGAGGTTGGACACTTTGCTGAAAAATGTCCAAAAAGAAGAAAAGATGAAAAAAGTAATGATAGAACATATGAAAAGAAGTTTGATAGAGGTGATGACAGAGATTACCGAAACAACCAACAATCTAACAGAAGAGATACCTGAGACTGTAAGGGCAAAGTGAAGAAAGCTTGTTACCTTGCTGAAAATAAAGCTGGAGATACCGACACCGAATCTGATGAGGACATTGAGATGGTATTTGTGGCCATGAAGGATGATTTAGACGAAGAAGAATGGTATGTAGAAATAAAAATCATATATATGGTTAGTAAGAATGATGTCTGGATTATAGATAGTGGTTGCACTCACAACATGACCGGTTACAAACAAAACTTTGAATATTTTGAGTTCTACAATGGTGGATCAATAAGAATGGGTAATGAAACACCTTGTCTAGTTGAAGGTAAAGGAACCATAATGCTGAATAACTTGATCAAATGTGAAAATACTTACTGGGTAAAAGGACTTAATTATAACCTATTGAGTGTTTTACAGCTTAACAATACAAGTCACTGAGTAGCATTTGAGAATAAGAAGGCAAAGATCTTTAATGAATCAGGAAGATTCACCAGAACTGGTGAATAGACATAAGGTAACCTTTTCTATCTTGATGATAAAAACACCACTTGTTTAATGGGAAAAAATGAAGACATATGGTTATGGCATAAAATATTGTGTCATGTGAATTTTGACAACATGATAAAGATAAGAAATAAAAGGCATGTAAGAGGCTTATCAAGCATGTCAAAGCCCAAGCATATCATGTGTAAGAATTGTCAAAAAGGTAAGATGACAAAGTTTAGTTTCAAAAGTAAAGCCCATACATCTAATGCAATTCTATAATTAGTCCATACTGATCTTTGTGGACCCATGAGGACCAAGAGTTACTATGGAGATAGATATTTCATTCTCTTTGTAGATGATTATTCTAGAATGATGATAGTTATGTTCTTAAAGGAAAAATCAGAAGCATTTTAGATGTTTAAATGGTATAAGGCTATGGTAGAAAAACAAAGTAGTAAGGAATTAAAAAGATTTAAGATCAGATAGAGGAGGGGAATTTGTTTTAGATGAATTCACTAACTTTTGAAATGAGAATGGAATCAAAAGACATATTTATGCACCAAGAACACCACAACAAAATGAGATTGTTGAAAGGAGAAACAGATCCATTGTTGATTGTGCAAGAATACTGATGATTGAGAAAAACATCACTCAAATATTATGGAGGGAATCTATCAGTACTATTTTCTACACTTTGAACATAGTACAATTGAAGAAAGACACCAAGAGGACACCCTATGAGCTTTGGTATGGTTACACACCCAATGTAAGTTACTTCAGAATTTTTGGTAGTCAATGTTATATCTTAAAAGATGATAGGAATGGAAATCTTGACTCCAAAAGTGAAGAAGGTATCTTCCTAGGGTATTCCACCAAAATCAAGGCTTACAATTGTCTTAATAAGTCCTCTAATAAGATCATTGAAAGTGCAAATGTCAAAATAGATGAATATGCAGAAAAGAATGATAAGGAAAGGAGAAAAGAACTAGAAGACTACAACATGTTTGTTTATACTGAAGGACCTGACACTCTTCCTAAGAAATAATGTATTTCTCCCAAGCAACAGAACATTGCACCTGAGCATTAGACTGCAATTACTGAAAATCATGAAAACACTCAAGATGATGTTTTGAGTGATGGAGACCATAATGAAGGTCAAGATGGTGATTATGATGATGAAAATAGAGCTGAATTAATACTTGAAAAGTATGTCAGAAGGAATCATACACAAAATCAAATCATAGGGGACAAGAAGGATGGAATGAGAACAAGAAGTAAGTCACTAAAGAACAGATGTTTAATTTGTGATTTTGAGCCTAAATCTGTTAATTCTGCACTTGAAAATGAAGAATGGATAAGTGCTATGAATGAAGAAATAGAACAGATTGAGAAGAGAAAGACATGGACACTAGTACCAAGACCAGATGAAAATAATGTCATCAGTACCAAATGGATATTCAGAAACAAACTGAATGAGAATGGAAAATTCACAAGAAATAAAGCAAGATTAGTTTGCAAGGGATATACACAAGAAGAAGGAATATATTATGGAGAAACCTTTGCACCTATTCCAGACTAGAAGGAGTTAGAATTCTTCTTTCTTATGTTTCATATAAAAGATTCAAAGTATACCAGATGGATGTCAAATATGCATTCCAAAATGGAATACTAGAAGAAGAAGTATACATTGAACAACCAGAAGGGTTTGTTTATCCAGACAAGAGAAACATGGTATGTAAACTACATAAATCCTTGTATGGACTCAAACAAGCACCTAGAGCCTAGTATGAAAGACTCCACTCCTATCTCATAAGCATTGTGTTTGAAAGAACCAATGAAAATAACAATCTATATTTAAAAGAAGATACTGATAATAACATTTTGATTGCTGAAATTTTTGTTGATGATATAATTTTTGGGGGTAATGATATGCTATGTCAAACTTTTTCTAATGAAATGAGTAATGAGTTTGAAATGTATATGTTTGGGGAGATCAAATTCTTTCTTGGTCTTCAGATTCTTCAACAAAATACAAGCATATATATAAAACAATCCAAATACATCAAGGAAGTGTTGAAGATATTCAAGATGGAAGATTCCAAGCCAGTTGGAACTCCTATGGCCATCGGATGTAAGCTAACGAAAGAAGACAAATCAAATGAGGTAAATCAAACCCTGTATAGATCAATGATTGGAAAACTAATGTATGTTGTTCATACCAGACCAAATATAGCACATGCAGTTGGAATAGTTGCAATATTCTCTTTTGACCCCAAAGAATCACATATGACTACTGTCAAGAGAATTCTAAGGTATCTGAAAAACACCGAAGGCTATGGCTTATGGTATAATAAAAGAGGTAAATTTGAGCTTAAAGTCTATATAAATGCATATTGGGCTGGAAACCTAGATGACTACAAGAGTACAACTAGAGGATCATTCTTCATGGGTGATAGACTTGTCACATGGATCAGCAAGAAACAAGGATGCATCTCACAGTCTACTGTAGAGGTAGAATATGTGGCTGTTGCTGCAAATTGCTCAAACATTGCATGGATCAAACAATTACTGAAAGGAATGAATATGAAGATTCTTGAACCAGTGATTATCTATTGTAATAATACCAGTGCAATTAACATATCAATGGGTGTCCCTAACCCCTCATCTTCATCCAAAACCCCATATAAAAAAATTAATGCTGGGTCCACGGGTGGCACCCAAATCACCATTGAGTCGGAGGAGGACAAAAATAATACTGAGAAAAGACGGAGGTCCCACAGAATTGCCAAAACCCATTTCAAGGAAAAAGAAGTTAGGAAATGGTACATTGAAGAGGAGGATGAAATAGAATATTCAGAGAAGGAGTGTAAAAAAAGTAGCACCAGTGGGAACAATAAAAAAAGGGAAAAAAGCAAAATCAAGGAAAAAGAAAAAGGTAAAGTCCTGCAAGATCTGGATGGGGACAAAAAAAGCCTCGATTCTACCCATGTCTCGGCCAGCTACACTATGCCTATCATGGACCTTTCCAAGGGAATAATTCCTATAGATAAGATCGCAGATTCACAAAGCACTTCCCTTCTTTCTGTGAGCCCTCAAGTGGAGGCGGAGGAGCCCAAGTGAGAGGTGAATTCCAAAAGTGGATCCCCGGAGGATAAGGATAGGATGACTAAGAGCCTTCAAGCCATGGAGATTGAAATTGCCCATATCTAGAAGGAGGTTAAAAATTTTCATGTGTCCTCCCTAGAATCGGTGTCCAAAGAGGATCTGACTATGGTCAAGGAGGAAATTAAAAACCTGAATGATAGCTTCAACAAAGTTGCTGGGTTCACGGTGAAAGTTATGCACTCGGCGGCTACCACCCTCTAGCTCTTTCAAATGGAGAAGGGGTCTTCTCAGGAGGAAGTACACAAGAATGAGAGGATTTTCCAATTCCTTGCAGAGGATTGGCTTAAGCTGCTATTAGAAAATGCGGGTAAAAACCCCAAATAACCTCTTCTTTTTCCATGCTTTGCTTTATCTCTATTTTTTGTTGGATAGCCAATAAGGGCTCTACTGTGATTTTGATCAACTCTTATGATGGGGTTAGACTCAATTGCATGCATACTAAAAGTAATCTCTGCTTTTCTGGTTTTTATTTTCACAGACTGGTTACTAACTTCAAGGTGAAGTTGTGGTCTGTTAGGTTTTAATCTTACTACTGGTTTAGTTGTAATTACTGCTTTACTGCTACTTATCTTTTCTGCTTTAATGCTAAGTACTTAGACTATTACTTGCATAGACTAGTTACCGGCTCCAAGGTGATGCTGGGGTATGTTAGGGAGTACAGGCTGGTTACCAGCTCCATGATGGAGTTGGGGTCTGTTAGTCTTTTTCACTGATTTTTGATGTTGAAAAAGGGTATTGGGTGAGGGTGTTTTGACCCCTATGATGTGCTGGTTGTCTGCTGGTTGTATGCACTTCTCATGCTTGCTATGTCCTTTCAGGTCAGCCCCCTTGTCTTGGCTACTTTTTCTAATAAAAAACATATCAAAGAATCCAGTCATGCATGCTAAACCTAAGCATATTTCTATCAAGTATCACTACTTAAGAGAACAAGTGCAAGAAAAAGAAGTGGTACTGGAATATGTTCAATCAAAGGAACAGTTAGCTAACATATTTACAAAACCATTACTGAAAGATATATTTGAGTACCTGAGGTAGAGACTAGGGGTTCAACCCTTGTCTATCAGTCGGTAAGCTAACTAGGAGATTGCATTTGCCTATACTCAAAAGAGAAGATCATTCATGTTGGTGCAAACAAAAAAATGGACTGCAAAGATACATCTGTACGATAAGGTATTTATCTACACCGAATGCCAGAGATTAATTTGGCTTATACAACACTAAGTTATTGATGAAAGGGAAATTCAAGAAATATTTTTAAAAAAGAGAGACTTTGGCATTGTTGTCAAAGGGAGAGAATATCCAGAAGGGAAATAATATATCCAGATTGGAGAGAATATCAAAAGGGAGAGTATATCCAGATAAAAAAAAAGTTCCATATGAAATATCCATCATAAGGAAGAAAGGGAGAGATTGCTGTGAAAGGAAAAAGAGATTATCAATAAGAGGAACAGTCAAAGGGAGAGCACAAGATTAGAATTAAAAGTTGATACCTATCTAGTGAAGGGATTGAAGATTGAAGTGCACTCTACAAGAAACAAATCTAAGCTATGTGAGCTTACCAAGAGCTAGACATTTGTAATAGTTGTAGAACAATAAGATTGGTAGTTTGATGAACTACAACTATTATATTTCATATTGTATTAGTAATGATATTGTATGATAATGTAGTGAGTTTTAGTATGTTGCCATCAATGCCAAAGGGAAAGATTGATGAACCATAACTGATTAAATGATTAAAGATGTTAAGTTGATCACCAAAATGTAGAAAGTCAATTCAATTCATTAAATCAGTTAATGGATTGTATTTTCATTGATGTCAACTTGATATAATTAGATTGATTATATACAAAGAGTCAAAGAATCCAGAGAACCAAAAAGAGAAAGGTTATGCTATCAGAAAGATCAATACTCACAAAGTGACTACAAACACCGATGGGCAGTGCACACCGATAGACATAACAACCCAAAAAGAAAGTCACAGTGATTCCTGAGCAAGAAAATTGACAAGCATTATCGACGAGTAGAGACAAGAATTATCAACGAGAAAAATGAAGTATTAACCGACGAGCAGAAACAAGTGTTAACCGATGGACAAAACATGTATTAACCGATGGAAAGATCAAGTGTTAACCGATGGCTAGAACAATTGTTACCTGATGGATAAACAACATCGATGGAGAATCCTGAGGAGAACTGAAGTGTTGACCAAAGCTAACAAGAGTTAAGACACCGAAAGAACTAAAGTTTAGAAATGACAAAAGACTTAGCTAGCAAGAGCTAAAGGAGTTAACTGGTTCTTAATATTGTTTTCAATGACAAGTTAATGAATAGATTTTTAAAGATATTTTAATCCAGTTGTCAATGAGTTATCTATGGTATTAAAACTCAAGTCTACTTTAAAACAAGACTGGCAAGAATTTTGGATCACGCCGAGATCAAGAAGATCAAGAAACCTAGAAATGATGATATCATGTCCATAAAGAGACAATCTAATTCATTATGAATTAGGAGAGTGAATAGAAAAAGATGATGCTGGAGAGAAACTGATGAAGAACAACTTCATATAGTCCTAGTCAATCAAGTTGAAGAACAAGAGATACATTTTTGCAGACACCGAGCAATAGAGCATCAACATCACCGAGCAGAAATAGTGGAGCAAAGGTATTGATAAAATATATTGATCAGAAGGTATATGAGCTTACAATAGATCTGAAAATCTGCAATTCAAAGTTGTATGTGTGAACAGATCATCTATATTGTTTCAGTTTAACCATTGGAGAAAAAATTCTCTTAACAGAGTAGGACTTATCAATCCTTTCTATATTGAGATACATCCCAAGGAGTATCAAAAAGTTTGATCGTGAAGATAGCATAAGTCATGCCAGATACCATTTCACAAATAAAGCAAGGTTTGATCATACAAGGTAGCATTGAGATGCCAGATATCAAGTGAAAAACTATTCTATTTAAATCCTCTAACAAGATCACACCTAACACAGTGTTTGTAACCTTTAATAGTGTTGGCTCTTCACCGTGCTCACTTTAGAAGAGTGAAATTTTGGGTTACCGGTCCCAAGTGGTTTTTACCTTAACAAGGTTTCCACATTAAAATTCATTTGTCAATGTATTTATGAGTCATTAATTTAGTTTTTTGCATTACAAAGATAACTCTAGATTGATTGATATACTCTAAGTAATTTACTATTTTTGGGTAAATGAAAGACCGCTAATCAGTAAATAGTAAGAATAAGGTTTTGTAATGAATTCCAATCAGTAGTTATTTGTTGAGATTATTTGAAGGCATGCATCTTGTGGGACTAAAGATAATGTGAGCTTTATATTTCAGATATAATGTTTTTGTCGTTAAATATTGGAATATTTACGAGGCCACTAATTCACCCCCCAGTTATTCTAACAACATCAATCTTTTTGATCTCAAAATCATATGCTTCTACAAGTGACAAAAGAAATGTGATAGATGTAAAATTAGCTACATAAGAGAATATCTCTCCATAATCTATTCCCTCTAATTGGGAATAAACTTTTTCAATGAACCTTGCTTTATACTTTTCCACACTTCCATTCAGACCAATCTTTCTTGTCAATATCATTTTATAGCCAATATGTTTTCGACCTTTAGAAAAAGGCACAAGTCCAAGGTTTCATTCTTCTTCAATGATGTCATTTTTTAATACATGTCTTCCAATGAGTAATTTAAATCATATATTTTAATTGTCTCTTTCACAATCCTAGGTCGATGATGAGAAGGGATCTTATATCTAAGGTCACTTGGCTTGATCTTGCTATTGGCATAAGTTATAGTTGTTTTGGTCTAGACTGGTTACACAATAGTGAAAAACAATTGTGATAGAGTTGGTCTTTGAGTTTTGGAGATAACTTGGATGAAAGAATGAGTTATGATTTGCAAGCTTAAGGTGTGGTAGAAGACATATTAGATAATGTTACTTGTGATCTTTGGGTCACTGTGTTCTTGGTGACGTCAACTGAAGCATGTGATCTTGCAAAGATCTATTTGTGTCAAACTATAGTGATGAAACATGTTTACAGGATGACAAGCATGGATTATGAATCTTGGAGTATAATTGATGAATTATAAATGATGTTTACTTGCATAAGGTATTGTGTGTATCTTAGCAAGGACCTATATAATTTTTTGTGTATTGGAGAAGTCTTAATAGATCGACCTGATTATTTGTTGTAAAATTGTATAAAGGAGAGTTGTTTCTTGGTGAGGTAGTATGGATGTGGAATGTGGAAGATGTGAGATTTTAATTGGGTAGTCTACTAGATGTAGAGTAGAGGTAGTGATTATCATGAAATTTATTCAAACTGTTTAAGAAAATAAAGTTGATATAAGTCAGTTCACTATTTATTGTTACTCCTATATCTGTATTTTTGACAGTGAGTCCAGAAGTTGGATTTAACCTTCTCATTTAAGTAGTGTGCCTAGGAAGTGAGCCTCTTGTTTTTATTGACTTCTAATAGGGTTTTTCCTTTAACAGGGATTATATACTGGATGTAATAATCAACTCCTAATAGAGATATTATAATTTTAGTAAATTATTGATGGGTGCTAATTCCCACTGGGGTTTTTCCCTTTTCAAGGTTTCCTCGACAAAAATTTCTTGTGTTTTGGTGCTGATTTTGATGTGTTCAGATTTACATTGTATATTTGGTTTATAAGTTTAAATTTGAATTATCTGGTACACAACCAATTCACCCCCCCCCCCTCTCAGTTGTTTTGGTGGACTATTATTTCTAACAATTGGTATGAGAGCTTGTGGTCCTTTTAGAGAAAGCTTAATAGATTGAGGTGATCCTAAAGATGACGTACTATAGGAAGGAGTGTCCAAAATGTGAACTTGAAAATTTGGACAGTTGGAAGAGCAAGATGAGAACTGATATACTCTATTTAAGATTTGAATACTGAATGATTACAAAGAAGGATGAGAAGATCAAGCCTGAAGATGAATTAGACAAAGATAATGAATATAAAAAGAAGATGTTTGGTTGTAATATGGTTGCAAGAGAAGCATTGATCAGCGTGCTCTCTAAGGGTGAATTCACAGAGCTTAAAGACTTGGATTCTGCACATAAAATTTGGACAAGACTAGAGGCATTATATAAAGGAGATAAGTTTACCAAGTAGGTGAAATTCCAAAATTGGAAGACTAAGATGGATAGTTTAAGAATGCGAGATAATGAGAATGTCAGAGAATATGTATAAAAGGTTATAGATGTTTTTACAATGATCATAAAATCTAGAGGCACATACACTAAAGAAGAAGTGATCAAAAAAATTCTTAGATCTTTGACTCCTATTTACAAGACTAAAGTTTAAGTGATAAAAGAGATCATACCCTTGATAGCGAACTTCAACAGAGAGATATCAATTTATAAATTGACCACCTTTGAGGCCGCAAAACTGGGAGATACTTTACCTAAGCCAGAATCTACATTCAAGGCAACTGTGCACAATGAAAAAAAGGATTTATCAAGTCTTGCAAGCACCTACAAAGGTAATAGGTATGTATAACTTGGTGAATATGTTGATGATTGGGAAAATATAGTAGAAGAGGAAATGAAACTAGATGAACTTGTGACTTTGATCGCAAGAAGAAAAAAGAGAGGTAATGGTAAATTTGAAGGGAAGTTACCCCTAGAGTGTTTTTCATGTAATAAGATTGGTCATTGTGCATCTAGATGTCCCACAAGGGTTCCTAAGCATAAAATTGAGTTTCATAGACTAGATTATTCTAAAGATAGGGAATGTTATTATGAAAGTGAAGGTGTTTCGGATGATGATGGTGTGCATTATGATGAAATTGGATTTATTTATATTAAGGATGATGAGCCTATTCATGAAGAAAGAGCCCTATTTTTTCATGTTGAAAACAAATATGAATGGGTCATAGATAGTGGTTGTTCACAACATATGAATAGTGATAAAAGTAAGTTTGTTAAGTTAAATAAATATGATAGTGGTGTAGTCAAATTTGGTGATAACACTCCAAAATTGATTATTGGAGTAAGTTTGATTTCTCTTGATGGAAAAACTAATACTGGAAATGTATTTATTGTTGATGAAATTAAGCACAACTTGTTGAGTTTTGGACAACTTGTAGACAAGGGCTATCATTTAAATTTCAATGATGGGAAATGTACTATCAAAAGATAGTTAAGATAATTGATCACATCAAGTACAAATTCAAGAGGTAATGTATTTGAATTTAATACTAAATGGGCTATTATTTTGTTGTGAAGGTTGATGATAGGTAGTTATTGTTGGAAAGTGACAATGCAAGCAATTGTTATTTTGTCATTGATGTCAAAGCTTACCTAGTGAGACTATTGTTATCTTTTTGAGTACCATATCTATTGATTGATGAAGAAGCTTTTACAAGAAGACCAAGTGAATGGTTGAGTTAAGAAAAATAAAAAGGTACTTGATTAGTTGGCACTCTGGAAAATTAATTAGTTGTTTATCTTTCAAAGATAGTTTTTCTGGTTGTTTTGTGCTGAGCAAGTTTGGCTTGTGCCAAGCAAGTTTTACTTGTGTCAAGAAAGTTTGGTTTGTGCTGAGCGAAGTTTTTTATGCCGAGCGAAGTTGTTTGTGATGAGAAATTTTTTTCACTACCGACCACCAATGAAATTGCCGAGTGGAAACAGTGATGTTGGCCGACTTACAGTAATTGGATTAATGATGAGATTTGAGATCTCTGGCCGATTTAGTTAATTTTATTGGGATATTTAAAGTTAATTAAAGATTGATCCACATCATTTAATGTATGGGTAACAGTAATTAATGCATGGTTTCAAGATTTAATTATAGACTACTTTGGAGAAGTAAATGTAACGTAATGATGGAATGATCCATTGGATCTGACCTAACCTAAGATCTACGATCTTGATTAAGCGGAAAATATTTATCTGACCTAGACAGAGAGGCCTATGATAACCTCAAGGGGTTATTTAGTAAGTGGAATTGGATGTGGATGTACTAATTGGTGTACATGTGTATGCAAGAGGATTGCATAGTTGATTTACTGATTGGCATGAATTAGTAGACAAGGCTGAACACAGAAGCAGAGAGTTGCATGTATGATTGCTTGACAGATTTCCAAGCAGATCAGAAGATTGAAATGACAATTTAGGCCACTCAAAAAGTTAGCATCAGAGCTGTAATTGGATCTGAATTTGAAAAGTAAGTTGTATGTATCAGATCACAAATGCTGATTACTTTCTAACCATTGTATCAGTTAAAATACTTTAACAAGGTTGACTTAACAGTCATTTGTATAAATCCTTTAACAAGGTGACATTCAGGTGGAATGTTTTAAGTCCTCTAACAAGGCCACTCCTGACAGGATAATTAAATCCTTTAACCAGGTCACACCTAATAGTGTGTTATTGTAACCTTTAATAGGGTTGGCTCCTCACAGAGCTCACTTCAGAAGAGTGAAACTTGGTAGCATGTTACTGGTGGTTTTTCCCATATTGGGTTTCCACATTAAATACTTGTGTCAACTTGTGTGAATGCTTATGATTTGTTTTACTGTTATGTTTCTACAAGCTAATTACATTAGACAGTAAACTACATGATTATGTTGTTGACATATGCTACTGCTGCCAAGTAGATCTAAAATACAAAAAAATTTATATGCTACATCTAGACCTGAGGATAACTGATTCGACCCTCCCCTCTCAGTTATTCTAAATTCATTCTAACAATTGGTATCAGAGCTTTGGTCTCCTGAAAATAGTTTGAAGGTACTTGGAGTGAAAAGATCAAGATGTATAAAAAGGAGGTTCTAAAGCTTAACAAAGATAACTTCCCTGCATGGCAGAGTTTGATGAAACTGCATTTGGCCAGTATTTGAGATGATGCTAAGAGACTTATTGAAAATGACTATGTATCACCTACTACTCCTCTCACAGCTGCACAACTAAGAGAAAAGAAAGAGCACAATCAAGCAATGTTTGAGATTGCATCCTCATTGAGCTATTCAGAGTTTGATGATATAAAGAGCTGCACTAATGCAAAGCAGATGTGGGATAAACTAGCAACTGTCTATGGTAGAGACCGAATTGTGCTGAGAGATAAATCAATAAGTCTAAGAGGTAAGTTTGATGAGATGAAAATGCAAGAAGGTGAAAATGTTAATCAGTATTATGGTAGAGTAAAATAAGTTGTAAATGTCATTAGAGGAGCTAATGGAACAATAGATGAGAACACTATTATGAGCAAGGTACTGAGAACTTTACTTCCTGTATATGCTATTAGAGTTTTTGCAATTCAAGAACTGAGATGTACTCCTAACAATAATCTGAATCTAGAAAATCTGATAGGTAGACTTATTGCATTTGAAATGTCAAATTATGATAACTACAATCCACAAGGTATTGATTCTGCTTTTAGATCCCAGTTGGTCCTCAATAAATCTAAGAAAGGAAAGAAACATGTGAACAGTGTTAGTGACACTACTGATGATGATCTTGAAGAACTTGAAGCACTTATGGAAAAAGGTTTTCCAAAGGAAAAGGAAAATAGAGATGTAAACTTCCTATCATTTGTTTTTCATGCAATAGAGTTGGTCATATAGCTACTAGATGTCCTGATAAGAATGAAAAAGATGAAAGAAAGGACAAAAAATATAAGGAATACAAAGATAGAAAGAATGAGTGAGACTTCAAGAAATATAAGGATTACAAAGACAAAGGTAAGAAATCTTTTTATATTGCTAAAGAAACTTATGACAATGATACTGAAAATCCTGATGACAATGATATAGAAGTTGTTTATGTTGCAATGAAAGAAGATTCTGATGATGTTGAGAAAACTACATTAATTTCTTATAAGAGTAAAGGTGATCACTGGATCATTTAAAATGGTTGTTCCCATCATATGAATGGTGACAAGGATAAGTTTGAAACCCTAGACCAATGCAAAGGAGGATATGTAAAATTTGGTAATGATGCACCATGTCTTATCAAAGGGAAAGGATTGATTAAATTGACTGACAAAATTAGATGTGATAATGTGTATCGGGTTGATGATCTTAATTATAATTTGCTGAGTGTTGCACAATTGAACACTTCTGGTTATAGAGTTGAGTTCCATCACAGAAAAGAAAAGATCTATGACTCTACTGGAGAAATAGTTGGAAGTGGTGATCAGACTAAAGGTAACTTGTTCTATTTGGATTTATCTGAAGAAACATGTTTGTTTGTGCAGTACAATGATGTTTGGTTATGGCATAAGAGGTTGTGTCATGTAAACTTTGATAACTTGGTAAGCATAAGTAAATTAAAAAGGGTTAGAGGGCTACCTAAGTTAAAGAAACCTGAGAATGCTATGTGCAAACAATGTCAACTAGAAAAGATGACTAAGTCTAGTTTCAAGAGTAAAACACATATTTCAGAGGAAATTCTAGAATTATTCCATATTGATCTCTATGGTCCCATTGGAGAAAGAAGCTACTGTGGTGCTAGATACTTTATTCTATTTGTTAATGATTATTCAAGGATGATGACTGTAATGTTTCTCAAGGAAAAATCCGATGCATTCCAGTTATTTAAATGGTACTTAGCTAAAGTTGAAAAGGAAATAGGAAAAAGTTTCAAAAGCTTAAGATCTGACAGAGGTGGAGAGTTTATTTCTAATGAGTTCAATAGGTTCTGCAATGATTGAGGCATAAAGAGACAGATGTCTGCACCTAGGACACCTCCACAAAATGGTATTGCTGAACGCAGGAACAAATCTATCATGGACTGTGCAAGAACACTAACGATGGAGAAGAATGTTGCACAAAAATATTGGAAAGAAGCCGAAAGTACTACAGTCTATACCCTAAATAGAGTACAAGTCAAGAAAGGTACAAATGCTACACCTTATGAATTTTGGTATGGTTATGCACCTAGTGTAAAGTATTTTAAATTATTTGGAAGCAAATGTTTTATACTGAAAGACAACAGAAATGGAAAACTTGATGCTAAAGGTGAAGAAGGTATATTCCTTGGTTATTCAGTGAAAAGAAAAGCATACAAATGTTTGAATTATAATATTAACAAAGTTGTGGAAAGTGCAAATGTTAGAATTGATGAGTTTGTAGAAAGGAATGAAGGTAAAAGTACAAAAGAGATTGAAAGCTACAAATAATTCATTTATCTAGATGAGGCAGATTCTAATACACTACCTGAGCCTACTACCGAGCAACAACATGCACCTGCCGAGTCACAGAGTGGAGTTGTTGAGCAACAACAAGTGAATGCTGAGCTATTTGATGGAGATGCTGAGTCTCAAAATCAACCAGAACTAAACACAAACAATGAACCTGAAGCAAGACCTGAGCCTACTCTAGAGAAATATGTGAGGAGACACCACAATTCTGATCAAATCATTGGATTGAAGGATTCTAAAATTATGACACGAAGTAAGTTGAGAGATGGCACATGTCTGTTATGTGAATTTGAGCCCAAAATAGTGAAATATGCTTTAGAAAATGAAGATTGGATATAGGCAATGAATGAGGAAATTAAACAAATTGAGAAGAACAAGACTTGGACACTTGTACCTAGGCTGAAGGATAAAAATGTAATTGGTACAAAGTGGGTATTCAGGAATAAGCTGAATGAACATGGAGATGTGACAAGAAACAAAGCTAGACTGGTATGTAAGGGTTATACACAGGAGGAAGGAATTGACTATGGTGAAACATTCACCCCAGTTGCAAGATTGGAAGGAGTTAGAACCTTACTTGCATATGCAGCCTATAAAGGATTCAAATTTTATCAAATGGATGTGAAGTCTGCATTTCTCAATGGTATCTTGGAAGAAGAAGTGTATACTAAGCAAGCTGATGGTTTTGTTGACCCAAACAAAAGGAATATGGTTTGCAAATTGCACAAAGAACTATATGGACTGAAGCAAGCACCAAGAGCATGGTATGAGAGATTGCACAATTATCTGATCAAGATTGGATTTGCAAGAACCAATGACAAAAATAACCTGTACTTGAAGACAGAGCAAAGCAAAGGTACATTATTAGCTAAAAGTTTTGTAGATGACATCATATTTAGTGGAAAAGATGTGTTATGCCAGACGTTTGCAATAGAGATGCAAACTGAATTTGAGATGTCTATGTTTGGTGAGATAAAATTCTTTGTCGGCTTACAAATTTATCAAATGAAGAATGGTATCTATATCAGTCAATCTAAATATATCAATGAGATATTGAAACCTTTTGGAATGGAAGAGTCCAAACCAGTGAGTACACCCATGGCTACTAGATAGAAGCTGAAAAAATATGATGACACAAAAGAAGTGAACCAAACACTCTACAGATCAATGATTGGAGAAATATAGTATGTTGTACATAGTAGACCTGACATTACCCTAGTTGTTGGAATTGTTGCAAGGTTTTCTGCTAACCCCAAGGAAACTCACATGATGGAAGTAAAAAGGATTCTAAGATATTTGAAAGGAATTGATGACTATGGTCTATACTACAAGAAGAATGATAAGTTTGAACTTAGAGTTTACACTGACTCTGATTGGGCTGCAAATGTTGATGACAAGAAAAGCACTACTGGTGGAGCATTTATTTTAGGAAAAAGATTGATCTCATGGACAAGCAAGAAAAAAAATTGAACCTCACAATCTACAGCTGAAGCTGAGTATGTGGCAGCAGTAGTCAACTATTCTAACATTGTGTGGTTGAAGATACTACTGAAAGGTATAAAGGAAGAAATCACTAAACCAGTTGTGATATATTGTGATAACACGAGTGCCATTGATATTTCTAAAAACCCTATTATGCAGTCGAAGACAAAGCACATAGCTATCAAGTATCATTACTTGAGGGAGCTATTTCAGAATAAAGAAGTGAGACTGGATTATGTGAACACTAAAGAACAATTAGTAGACATATTGACAAAGGCACTACCCAAGGATGCTCATGATCTGCAAGGGAAAATGGGGGTGATTCCCCTAACTGAGGCTAATTAAGTTTTGTATGGTACTGTTGCATCAAATATTAAATTCAGAATACTTGACACATTGATGCACAGTAAGTCACACTTTAGGATGCTGACTAAAGTTGTGAAGTTGGACAAGGATAGAAAAGAAGATAAGTCATAATCAACATGATACTGAAGATCTACATGATAAATATATTGAAGTCTTTGGCATTGTTGTCAAAGAGGGAGAGATTACCTATAAAGAGGGAGAGTCTATAATAAAGAGGGAGAGATTACCTATATAGAGGAAGAAGTTACTATTAAAAACAATGATGTGATTATCTACTTAGAGGGAGTCTACAGTTGAGCATACACAAATGATTATAGTGTGTTTACAGACACAAAGGGAGAAATGTTTTACAGATGAGAATCAGAATGAAGCTAAAGACATTAATTAAGATTTATTCATATCAAGGAACACAAGTGATTTTTTTGGATTGTATGGTAACTATGCTTGTTAAATCATTGTTTTCATGTTTTGTGTTGCCATCAATGCCAAAGAGGGAGATTGTTGGAAAGTGACAATGAAAGCAATTGTTATTTTGTCATTGATGTCAAACCTTAACTGGTGAGACTATTGTTATCTATTTGAGTACCATATCTATTGATTGATGAAGAAGATTTAACAAGAAGACCAAGTGAATGGTTGAGTTAAGGCAAATAAAAGGGTACTTGATCAGTTGGCACTCTGGCAAATTAATTAGTTGGTTTGTGTCGAGCGAAGTTGTTTGTGCTAAGCAAATTTGTTTGTGACGAGCAAGTTTGTTCAATGTCGAGCACCAGTGAAATTGTCGAGTGGAAATAGTGATGTTGACCGAATTACAGTAATTGGATTCATGATGAGATTTGAGATCTCTAGCCAACTTAGTTAATTTTATTGGGATGTGTAAAGTTAATTAAAGATCAATCCACGTCATTTAATGTATGGGTAACCATAATTAATGCATGGTTTCAATATTTAATTAGAGACTACTTTGGAGAAGTAAATATAATGTAATGCTGGAATGATCTGTTGGATCTGACCTAACCTAAGATCTACGATCTTGATTAAGTGGCAAAGATTTATCTGACCTAGATAGAGAGGTATATGATAACCTCAAGGGGTTATTTAGTAAGTGGAAGTGGATGTGGATGTACTGATTGGTGTACATGTGTATGCAAGAGGATTGCATAGTTGATTTATTGATTGGCATGACCTAGCAGAGAAGGCTAAACACAGAAGCAGAGAGTTGCATGTGTGATTTCTTGATGGATTTCCAAGCAATCAAAAGATTGAAATGACAATGCAGGCCACTTAGTAAGTTAGCATTAGAGCTGTAATAGGATCTGAATTTGCAAAGTAAGTTGTATGTATCATATCACAATTGTTGATTACTTTCTAACCATTGTATCAGTTAAAATCATTTAACAAGGTTGACCTAAAAATCATTTGTATAAATCCTCTAACAAGGTGACATTCAGGTGGAATGTTCTAAGTCCTCTAACAAGGCCACTCCTAACAGGGTGATTAAATCCTTTAACTAGGTCACACCTAACAGTGTGTTATTATAACCTTTAATAGGGTTGGCCCCTCACAGAGCTCACTTCAAAAGAGTGAAACTTGGTAGCATGTTACTGGTGGTTTTTCCCATATTGGGTTTCCACATTAAATACTTGTGTCAACTTGTGTGAATGCTTATGATTTGTTTTACTGTTATGTCTCTACAAGATAATTACATTAGACAGTAACTACATGATTATGTTTTTGACATATGCTACTGCTACCGAGTAGATCTGAAATACAGAAAGTTTTATTTGCTACATCTAGACCTGAGGATAACTAATTCACCCCTCCCCTCTTAGTTATTCTAAATTCATTCTAACAGTTATGGCATAGAAGGTTTTGTCATATAAATTTTGATAACATTATGAGAGAAAGTATGACAAATGCAGGGATTTATAAAAAATTGTAAAACCCTCTAGCACCATGTGTAGAGAGTGTGTGATGGGAAAACAAACTAAAAGCAATTTTTAGAGAAAATCTTACTCAGCAAAGGGGAAGTTGGATCTGGTGCATAAAAATTTTTGTGGTCCTACAAGAATAGGATCATACTATGGAGAAAGGTATTTTATACTCTTTTTTAATGACTGTTCTTGGATGATGTGGGTTGCATTTCTTAAAGAAAAGTTTGAACCATTTGATAAGTTTAAAAATTTCAAAGAAAAAGTTGAGAATAAATCAGGTGTGAAGATAAAATGTTTAAGGTCTGATACATGTGGAGAATTTACATCGAATACATTTAATACCTACTGCAAAGAGCATGGAATATGCAGACAAACATCAACTCCTAGGACTCCACAATAGAATGAGATTATAGAGCAAAGAAACATAACTATACTAGATGCTGTCAAGATTATGTTGCTTGAAGGGAATGTATCACATGTGCATTGGAGAGAAGTTGTTTGTACTGGAGTATACACTTTAAACATAATTTAGGTCAGAGAAGGCACTAGTAAAACACCTTATGAACTTTGGTTTAATCATGCTCCTACTATAAAATACATCAAAATATTTGGTAGAAAATGTTATATCAAAAGGGATGATGAGATAGGAAAATTTGATGCTAGAAGTGATGAAGGAATTTTACTTGGTTATTCTATGAAGAGTAAGGCTTATAAGTGTTTCAATTTGAGATTAAGGAAGATAGTTGAAACTGCTAATGTGAGAATTGATAAGAGGTTTCAGATTTAGGAAAGAATATATGACTGTAATTAGATTATAGAGAACAAGAGATTGCTGAAAGTCAAGAGGAAACTTTTGAGGTTGACAATGAAGTTTAGGTATGCTTGATTGATTCTACTGAAACTCCAAAGACGCCAAGGTATGTTCAAAAACATCATCCTAAATGTTTTTTATTGGTGATGCAAATAAAGGAATGATGGAAAGATCAAGAATAAGAAATGAAATTTGTTTGATTTCACAAGTAGAACCAAAAACTACTGATGAAGCATATAGAGATGAATCTTTGACTAAATCAATGTAGGAAGAATCGGATCAGATAGAGAAAAAAAAATTGGAAATTGGTTCCTAGAACTAAGGACAAGAATGTTATAGGGACTAAATGGGTTTTCAAAAACAAAATGAATGAAGAATGTATGGTTGTAAGGAATAAGGCTAGACTAGTTTGTAAAGGCTACTCACAACAAGAAGGCATAGAATTTGAAGAAACATTTTCTCCTCTTTCAATATTAGAAGAAGTAGGATTGTTCCTTTCTTATGCAACATACAAGAACTTTAATGTATATAAGATGGATGTTAAATCTGCATTCCTAAATGGAGATCTAGAGGAAGAAGTGTAAAGTGAGCATCCTGATGGGTTTCCTTTGACAGATAATGAAGACATGGTTTGCAAGCTGAAAAAGGTGTTGTATGGACTAAAACAAGCACCTAGAGCATGGTATACTAAGTTAGAGAGGTATTTACTACATCTTGGTTTCAGAAAAGGTAGTGCAAACAGTAATTTGTATTTGAGAACTAGTGAAGATGGAATCTTTATTGTTAAAGTCTTTGTAGATGACATTATTTTTGGAGGAAATGATGAAATGAGAAAGAAGTTTTATGAGGAAATGAAAAATAAATTTGAAATGTCTATTATTGGTGAAATAAAGTTTTTTCTTGATTTGAAAATTACTCAAGATAAGCATAGTATTTTCTGTTAGAATAGTCCCAAGGGATAATTGAGAGGGGGGGGGGGTGAATCAGTTATCAGTAACTTTAATTCCTTTTTCTCTTTAACTTTAGAAGACAACAAAGTAAATTCTTAATCAGATAAAATAGTACACAACACACAATTTGATTACAGAGAAACCAAATGGTAAAAACCCCGGTGGGAATTAGCACCCACAATGAACTATACTTGTTTATAGTAATCCCTGTTAAAAGATATTTCAACCCTGTTAGGAGTTGTATTTTACAATGCAATAAGTATAGTGACCTGGTTAAAGGTTGGACCCTGTTAGGAGTCTTTTACAAATAACCCTGTTAGGGGTGGTGGACTCACTGCTTAAAGGTGAAGGCTACAACCTTCAGTATAACAGATATGCACTATATCTGATGATGAACTATAGAGTAGACCTGCTGTCTTGATCAGTTCTAGTGTATTACAATCTTTCATTTCTTCTTCACATAGACTCTTGATGAATGAACCACATTTGATATTCTGCTCTGTACATCTTTTGTCTTTTTTTGTCTCATTCACACTTAGCGTATCACAATTGACTTTCTATAAGTATCTTTCTCAAAGTATGATATCATGGGACCTATAAGAAAACTCTTAATAACATCCTTGTTAGCTCTACTAAGCACACAAGCATAATTATGACCGTGCAAGTATAAACTGAATAGACATGACGCTTCACTAAGTCGGCCTCACTAAATTAACTCTAACTTTGCAATCTTCTTGAAACATGTTTGTCATCTTTAGATTAATATCATCAACTCATAACTAATCATGAATATACACACATATATCCTGAAGATAGGCACAACTCAAGAAATACGTTACATACGTCGGCTCTGAACAGATAATCTTCTAGAATTGTAACTACCAATAACAAAATTACACAACTTGACTGAAACATCATATCTGGATTTGCGTGTATGAACATAAAATAATAAACATGTCAAAAACATGTATCTAAGCATGAAAATCTTCATGTCATCATTCTGATAAGTACATATAGAATTACTATTGTGTATTATATGTTGTCATCAATGACAAACATACACTCAATCAACTGCTTAGAATCAAATCTCCAACAATCTCCCCCTTTGACATTGATGACAACATATGATATCAAAAACATCCTCTGTTCATGGTGTCCTCTTTCTTTTATAATCTTCTCAATATCCTCATCAAAGATTTCTCTAAACTACTGCAGTTCCTCTAACTATGTTTTTGTTCCATGTATATACTCCCCTAGAGTATATGCTCCCCCTTAGTACATACTCCCCCTTTGACATCAATGGAAAAGGGTGCCATAATCCATCAGGCACATGTACTACTCAAGAAGTAGTGTAGTCAACCAGTCATCAGTCACTTAATGACTGATGTCCTTGTTGTTTCTTCTAAGAAGACTCAGGAGAGGGAATTACTCCCAACTTCTCCCTAAGATACTCAAAAGTATCCTTTGATAAGGGCTTTGTGAAAATATCTGCCAACTATTCTTTGGTGCTCACATAATCTAATTTCACTTCTTTGTCTGCAACCTTTTCTCTTAAAAAATGGTACTTTATCTCTATGTGTTTTGTCTTTGTGTGCATCATAGGGTTTTTAGACATGTTGATAGTGCTAGTATTATCATAGTGAATAACAATAGCATAATCAACCAGAATGCCAAAGTCTTTAACCATCTACTTGATCCAAACCATGGTTGAACAATTTAGTGCTGCTGCAACATATTCAGCTTCTATTGTTGACTGAGAAATATAGTTTTGCTTCTTGCTTATCCAAGAAACCAACCTGTCTCCAAGAAATAATTCTCCTCCTGAAGTGCTCTTCCTATCATCAATACAACCTACCCAATTAGCATCTGTATACACATGAAGTTTTATATTCTCTAATTTTGGATACCATAAACCATAGTCTATAGTTCCTTTTAGATATTTGAATATCCTCTTGACTTCCATTAAGTGATTCTACTTGGGTTCAACTGCAAATCTTCCAACAATGCCAATTGCATTAGATATGTCAGGTCTAGATTAAGTTAGATAAATGAGTTTACCAATCATAGATTTGTACAATGTCTTATCAACTATTGTGGAATCATCATCTTTTTAAAGCTTTCTTCCTGTTATCATGGGAGTGCATACTGGCTTACAGTCATCCATCTAGAAGGTCTTTAGTATTTCCTTCACATATTTTGACAGATTAATGAATATATCTTTATTTGTTTGCTTTACATTCAGTCCCAAAAAGTATTTTATAGGACCAATCATACTCATTTCAAATTCATTCTGCATTTCTTTTGCAAATGATGTACTAAGCTTGTCATTACCTCCAAAGATAATGTCATCAAAAAATATGGCAACTAATAATAATCCATCAGGTGTCTCCCTTGTGAATAGGTTATAATCTGCTGCTCCTTTCTTGAATCCAATCTTGGTAAGATAACCATCAAGTCTCTCATATGAAGCTCTTGGGGCCTATTTAAGACCATAGAGTGCTTTCTTCAATTTTCATAGCATGTCTGGTTCATCTGAAAGATTAAATCCTTTAGGTTGTTCTATGTAGACTTCTTCATTCAAGTCACCATTCAAAAAGGCTGATTTTACATCCATTTGATAAACTTTAAAGTCTTTGAATGTAGCATATGCCAAAAACAATTTAATGGCTTCCAGTCTGCTCACAGGGGTAAATGTATCAATGTAGTCTATTCCTTCTCTCTACGCATATCCTTTACATACCAATCTTGCTTTTTTTCTTACTACTGTACCTCCTTCATTCATTTTGTTTCTGAATACCCACTTTGTTCCAATCACATTTTTGTCACTAGTTATAGGGACCAGTTCCCATGTATCATTTTTTATTATCTAATCTAGTTCTTCTTTCATTGCATTCTTCCAATCAGAATCATTACAAGCATCTTCAACACTTAAAGGTTCAATCTGTGAAAGTAAACATACCTCTTCATCTATTGCTAGACTTTTTTCTTTTGATCTGGTCAAAACACTGTTGCTCTGATCTCCAATGATATCATATTTAGAGTGGTATCTAGATGTGAATTTTGGAACCTTAGGTGTGTCTTCTTCTTTTGTAATCTATGATTCTTCTCTGCTTAATTCAGGGTCATTGCATGAGACATTAATGCAATCAAACATTTCTTCAATAATAGTATCTTTGCTGCTAGGCCTGGGTTCATCTTCAATCATAGGTGCATATTCATAGTATCTTTCTTGAACCATAAATTTCTCATCAATTTTTACATGAGTACTTTCAATTACCTTTTTCAATCTCAGATTAAAGAATGATCTATATGCTTTTATTTTTGTAGAGTAACCAAGGAAAATACCTTCATCACTTCTGGCATCAAACTTACCAACACCATCATCTCTCTTGATGTAGAACTTGCTTCCAAAGATTCTAAAATACTTTACTATAGGTACATTACCAAACCAAAGTTCATAGGGTGTCTTGTCTGTGCATGGCCTCAATTGAGTTCTGTTGATAGTATAGACTGTTGTATTCACTACATCTCCCCAATATGTGTGCACCACTTTTCCTTCAATCATCATAGTACATGTTGTATGCAGTATAATCTTGTTCCTCCTTTCTACTATCCCATTCTGCTGAGGGGTTCTAGGTGCACTCAACTATCTTTTAATTCCATGTTTTTCATAGTAGTCATAAAACTAATCAGAGGTGAACTCTCCTCCTCTATCTAATCTCAAAAATTTCATTTTTAATCTAGATTTATTCTCAACTTTGGCTTTGAATATTTTGAACTTCTCAAAGGCTTCATATTTCTCCTTTAAGAATGCAACCCACATCATCCTAGAAAAATTATCAACAAATAAAATGAAATACCTTTCTCCATAGTATGATCTTGTTTGGGTAGGACCACACAAATCTGTATGCACTAGGTCCATTTAATTTTTAGCTAAGTTCTGCTTGCTTTTGAAGGAAATCCTTACATGCTTTCCCATAACACATTCCCTGCATATTATGTCAACTGGTCTTGCAATACTAGGAAGGTCTCTGACTGCCTTGACATTACTTATCTTTACTATGTTGTCCAAATTGATATGACATAGTCTCTTGTGCCATAACTAACTGTCATCCACTTTTGCAACAAAACAACTTACATCAGAATTGAGCTGAAAAACATTACCTTTTGTTTTCGAGCCTGATGCAATCATGTCTCCATATTTTTTGTTAATGATGCACTTGTTGTCTTTGAACTCCAAATGATAACCTTTGTCAAGTAGTTGTCCAACACTTAATAAGTTATGATGTAATCCATCAATATATAGAACATTGTATGTCTTGTTCTTTCCATCCAAAGTGATAGAACCTCTGCCTATGATAGGTTTGGGAGTGTTATCTACAATTCTAACCATACCACCTTTATATTTGTCTAAATGAACAAATCTATCTTTGTCACCTGTCATGTGGTGAGAGCATCCACTATCAATGATGCAATCAGTTCTAATGTCTGCTTTGGAAATTAAGGCTAACTCTTGTTCTTCCTTTTCATCTGTAGTGTCCATTTCCTTGAGAAACCTTTCCATGTGTCTAAGGGAAATGAATCCAATTTCATCTTCTCTCGAATCTTCATTAGTTACACCTTCTTCAGCATGATAACATTCCTTCTTATATTTGGGTTTGTAATCAGATCTGAACTTCTTAACTCTTGTGGGACACTTAGATGCAAAGTGACCAATCTTGTTACATGAAAAGAATTTGAATGGAAGTTGTCCTTCATATTTTCCTTTTCCTTTATTTTCTCTTTTAGAAATCATAGCAATGATTTCTTCTAATTCTTCATCAACTTCTTCTTTCTCATTATGACTGGAGAAGTGTAAGGATTTCTTACCATGGACTGAGCCTTTGAAAGTTGTTTCACTTTTAGGTTCAGTCTTCAGTCTTGATATCTCATATGGAGATATTTTTCTGATCAAAGTCTCTCTCTTGAAGTCTTGTGAGAATTGCATGGTTTTCTCTAGAATACTGATCTTGTTTTCATAGTCTGATGTTAAAGTAGTTAGAAAATTTTCCATTATATCTTCTTTTGATATTTCTCCACCATTGTTTCTGATTCCAGAGACCGCTTCATTTATCGTTTGATTGTAAGCACTAATGTTCTCTTCAGGTAACATCTCAAGACTATTGTATTTCTTTTTCCATGTCTTCCTACGTGCATTATTTTCTTGAATATCTCCTTCAAACATATCTTCTAAATACTTCCATATGGTATATGCTCTGTCAATTTTCTTGATCTCAGAAAATTCACTGTCAGATAAGGTGTTGATTAGGGCTTCTTTAGCAATTGAATTATTGGTAAATATTTCCTTTTGTCTATTGGTAGCATCATCCTTTGCAAGGTCTTTCAGAGATGGAATTACAACTTCTTGTGTAGGAATTTAAAATATCTCAAAGCCAACACATTGCAGATGTGTTATCATTTTGTTTTTCCAATCCAGATAATTTTCTCCATCGAACTTAGGGCTTTATTTTCTAAAGTAAGACATCTGATCTACCTTAAGCTATTAGGCTTCTTCTCCAAGGCACTTGTCTCTAATACCAATTTTTAGAATAGTCCCAAGGGATAAATGAGAGGGGGGGGTGAATCAGTTATTAGTAACTTTAATTCTTTTTTCTCTTTAACTTCAGAAGACAACAAAGTAAATTCTTAATTAGATAACACAGTACACAACACATTTTGATTACGGGGAAACCAAATGGTAAAAACCTCGGTGGGAATTAGCACCCACAATGAACTATACTTGTTTATAGTAATCCCTGTTAGAAGTTATAGTAATCCCTGTTAGAAGATATTTCAACCCTATTAGGAGTTGTACTTTACAATGAAATAATTATAGTGACCTGGTTAAGGGTCATACCCTGTTAGGAGTCTTTTACAAATAAACCTGTTAGGGGTGGTGGACTCACTGTCCAAAAGCTCACTGCTTAAAGGTTAAGGCTACAACCTTTTGTATAACAAATATGCACTATATCTAATGATGAACTATAGAGTAGACCTATTGTCTTGATCAGTTCCAGTGTATTACAATTTTTCATTTCTTCTTCACATAGACTCTTGATGAATGAACCACATCTGATATTCTTCTCTGTACATATTTTGTCTTTTTCGTATCATTCACATTTAGCGTATCACAGTTGACTTGATATAAGTATCTTTCTCAAAGTATGAGATCATGGGACCTATAAGAAAATTCTTCATAACATCCTTGTCATCTCTACTAAGCACGCAAGCATAATTACAACAACACAAGTATAAGCTGAATAGACATGATGCTTCACTAAGTCAGCCTCACCAAATTAACTCTAACTTTGCAATCTTCTTGAAACATGTTTGACGCCTTTAGATTAATATCATCAACTCATAAATAATCATGAATATACACACACATATCCTAAAGATAGGCGCAACTCAAGAAATACGTTACATACATTGGCTTTGAATAGATACTCTTCCAGAACTGTAACTGCCAATAACAAAATTACACAACTTGACTAAAACATCATATCTGGATCTACGTGTATGAACATAACATAATAAACATGTCAAAAACATGTATCCAACCATGCAAGTCTTCATGTATTCATTCTGATAAGTACATACAGAATTACTACTGTGTATTATATGTTGTCATCAATGACAAACATACAATCAATCAACTTCTCAAAATCAAATCTCCAACATTTTCATCTCTCAAACTCAGTATCTTAAGGTATTGTTCAAAAAATTTGGAATGGAAGATTGTAAACCTGTTGGAACACCTATGGTTATTGGTTGCAAGCTCTCTACTACTGATGAATCTTAGAGTGTTTTTTAGAAAAAGTACAGATCCATGATTGGAGGTTACAATATCTAACTCACACTAGACAAGACATTGCTAATGTAGTTGGAATTGTTTCAAGGTTTCAAGAAGATCCTAAAGAGATTCATATTTTTTTAGTTAAGAGGATGTTCAGATATCTGAAAGGAACACTAGAATATGGTTTATGGTATGAAAAATTTGATAATTTTACTTTGCATGCTTATACAGATGTCGATTGGGCAAGGAGTGTTGATGATAGGAAGAGCACAAGTGGTGGTGAATTTTTATTGTAAAGAGGTTGGTTTCATGGTTAAGTAAGAAATAGGATTATATAGCTCAATCTAGTATTGATTCAGAGTATGTTTCTATTGCTATAAATTATATAGAGATTGTATGGATGAAGCAGATGCTGAAGGATATTGGGATTACTTGTAAAGAGCCAATGGTTATACATTGTGATAACACAATAAATGTGAACATGTCAAAGAATATTTTTATGCATTCAAAGACCAAACACATTTCACTCAAATATCACTTTTTTAGATACAAGGTTGTACAAAAGGAATTCAGATTGGAGCACATCAACACAAAGGAATAAATAGCAGATATATTCACAAAAACTTTGTTGAAATATGCCTTTGGGTATCTTAGAGGTATGCTTGGGGTGGGAAACCCTCCTTATGAGAACTAAATGATGCAAAAATGCATCAGTCCAGTAGCTATTAGAGCTATATCAATCACTACACATGATGCTTGGATGCACTCCTTAGGGGGAATGATCACAAAACATGTCAAAACATATTTGGGTGATCAAGCACCTGGTTGTTGAAGGCATGAATATTTGAAAAATATAAACCTTTAATGGGTGATATGGTCAGAGAAGGAAGATAGATATGGCACCCTTTTCCATTGATGTTAAAGGGGCAAAGATACAATTAGAAAATCCCTACTATTTTAAGAGGAGTTGTGAAGAGGATATTGAGAGGAACGTATTGTGAAGGATACTATTTGGATTGATGGATTTTATCATATGTTTTTATAAATGCCAAAGGGGGAGATTTTTTGAATTGGTTATGTTAGAGGTGTTGATATTAATGTTTTGTTATTGATGTCAACATATGTTATAGTTGAAGTCTCACACAGGCTGGTTATCACTGGTACATGGAGGACTGACAAAAGTGTATGGAAACTATACAAAATTTAAGAGCATGTGAGAATAGAGAGGGATGAGAAGGGATCTTATGTCTAAGTTCTCTTGGCTTGATCTTACAGTTGGTAGAATTTATTTATTTTTTGGTCAAGACCGGTTACAAAATAGTGACATACAATTGTGATAGAGTTGGTCTCTGAGTTTTGGTGATAACTTGGATGCGAGTATGATTTATGATTTTTGAGCTTAAGCTATGGTAGAAGACATTTTGGATAATGTTACTTGTTATATTTGGGTCACTATGTTCTTGGTGATGTCAGCTGAAGCATGTGATCTTGAGAAGATCTATTTATGGCCAACAATAATGATGAAACCTGTTTAAAGGAAGGCGAGCGTGGATTATGGATCTTGGACTATAATTGATGAATTATAAATGATTTTTACTTGTGTAAGGTAGTGTGTGCATCTTATCAAGGGTATATATAATTGTTTGTGCTTTCAGAAAGTGTTAACATACCCACCTAATTGGTTATTGTAAACTTGTATAAAAGAGAGTTGTTTCTTAGTGAAGTAGTATGGATGTGGAATGTGGAAGTTGAAAGCTTATAATTGGGTAGTTTTCTAGATGTAGAGTACAGGAAGTGATTGTGATGAAATGCATTGTTTTTTTTAAGAAAAACAAGTTTCTATCAGTTAGTTCACTGGTTATTGTTACTCCTATATCTATATTTCAGAAAATGAGTCCAGAAGGTGAATTTAACCTTCTCATTTAAGCAGTGGTGGAACCCATGTCTACAAAGAAATTTTTATCCATGATTATTTAGGGAAGTAACTCTTTACATATATTTACTTATCTTTTATAGCTTTTTTATTCTCTATCATCTTTGTCTTAACAAATTATTATTCTATCCTTTTCCTTCACTTTCCTATTTTTCATGGCTTAATGTTTTAGGAGTCTTCTTATATTCTTGTTCTTGAAACTTTTTCTTGAAGCTCCTTTTTCACTAGATGAATCTAGGAATTTAATTTTTTAACTTTCCCTTCTTAGGGACAAAGAATAATTACATTTAATCTTGGAAGTGCCTTTTTTAAAAGTTAAAGTTTTATGTAATACTTTCATCTAAATAATAATGCACTTAAGGGATTTCACATAGGTTATTATTGCCTTAAAATCCTTAATCCATCTTGGCGGTAAAAACAATTAGAGTACAATCAAACCTCAGAGGTAATATTTTGCAAGCTGAGAATTGTAACTTTGACTTATGTTGCCCACAAATGTTCTAACAAGTAAATTCTACAAAAGAGTTATTTATAATATGCCTATCTAAAGTTTTGACTTTCATGCCATTAATACTAAATCAAGGAAAAATAAAAATATAGTGGTGTATTATTTCCTATATATAGTACTCTTTTATTTTGATTATTGATGGAACCAAGGATTTTAAAGGAAATAAAAGAGCTAATTTAAAGTGACCAACTAAAAAAGTAAAATCTTATGTAATCCATAAGCAAGAAATTACGTTATAGATTTGGTTCATTTATATTTCCTATACTTAATTATTATTATATGAATCTCATCTTATCTTCATGATTTTTATCTATTTAAAAGAATCAATGTTATAACCTTTTATTTCGCCTAAGGTTTTATTGTATTATTTGACTATTGGACTTCTGCATGCAGACTATAAAGGTGGCGAACACAGTTAATATATTAGCTAATTTTGATTTTCAACACCACAAGGAACAATCACATGCAAACATGTTGGAGAAGCAATTCTTAAGAATAACCGATGCCATGGTTACGGTCGATAAGGGTGAATGATATGGTTCCAGAGACCATGCATCAGAGAATATATGAAGTTAGGAATATAATCATTATCGTACACAGAAATACCCATGTAATCAACATGCTTGGAAGTAATACTATATCTTGGTTCAGAATTATTGATATGGAGTGAAGGATATGTTAGAAATGGTGATTCTAGTTTTAGAGTCAACAATATTAATATAATTATCAATTGGAATGGGTTATATGATATACTGACAATCATCGATGCCATTGTATAGTCACTAAGAGGTGGCAAAAAAAAGAGGAGGTGTATGCTGAAGAAAGGTGCTTTCGAGTGGATCAAATATCCAAAAATCATTGCACATCATAATTTGGAATAGATTGGCATCCATTATCAGAATATTAATTGGAATTCCAACACTCAACTTTCATTATTGTGTTCATACACTAAAAGATGTAAATCATATTTGTCTAAAAGGAAGTGGTTGTCAAAGTGATCAATTAATAGATATTGAGATCAATGATAACTACGGCAAGGGAGTGTATCATTGAGGAATAGATATACAGTTTGGAGTATTGTGATGATGTAGATCCATTGACTCTAACGTCATATGCAGAGATTGTGAATAAAACTGTGGCTGGTTACACAATTGGATTACCATCATGATGCAGATCCATTATCTAGGATGTCAACTTATACTTAATACAAAGAGCTTATTGAGTTACTGTTATAAGATCAAATCAGTTAGTACTTGTTATCAAATGATGATAATCAAACAATATGTTATTATAATCATTAAACATTCGGTTATGGGTTAGGTTCTATTAGGAAGCATTATGTTGATCCAATGCACCCTTTGAGATTCATATTTATATGGATATCAAAATTAACACAAAGGAAGGAGAATGATTGTTATTATAGTTGGATGGGAATAGATGGATCAAATACTGCAAACATAAATTCAATGTACCAGTTTTCATAATCAAGTAGAGATAAGTCTATTTTTTCTTTCATATGCGCAATTATTTCATTATTATTTTACAATCATTCCTTCAGATAAATCAATAAGAACTTCTTTAAAGTGATTGTTTGATGTGCATACTCTCTATTTTAGTTTATATTTTGTATTATCAATTGTTTTTTTCTCATTTTTGCATGGTTAAATTTTGTTGATTGAGGCTTTGGTCCATTGGTCTGTCATTTTACAAATAATACCCAATTGAGATATATCTGAACTTATTTTACGTTGTATGTGCATTTCATAACACCTTTAAAGTGATAAGTTTTGTTTGCAAAACTATCTCTGATGTTGAACGCATGATTGAAATAAGATTGACTCTATTGCCCATAGTTGAATAAAGCATGGATCTTTCTTGTTTATTGAATTATGGTATAAATGTTCATTGTTTAAAGTTTTGAAATACTATATTCATTTTATCTATCCAGTTTATATCTTAAATCTATCAAGCGTTCTTTAAATTTCTTGCAGCATTACATTTGAATATTTTAATAATACATTGCTTTCAGTTTTGTGATCTTAATTGTAATTTTCCATACTTGTAAAGAAAGAAGTTTGAATTATAAGTTATCTGCTCTAAAAAGCCCTTAAAGACTTGAAAGATAAGTTTAGGGAATAGGCCTACCAGCCTTGGTTCTGCAGAGCCAAAATTGCAGAAGGTTGATATTTGGACTAAGTTGAAACCTTGTTTGTTGGCAAATCACTTGTTTTTCTCATCATTGGATAGGAAAAATCCATAGGAAATCCAATTTGTCGATTTGAGCACCAATACATTTAACGTGAAAGATCAATCATAATATTTTTTTTCACTCTAACTTATGTTCTTGAAGAATATAATATAGCAACTGGTTAGGGAGGGGAGGGGGTAGTTAGCGTAGTTAAAGGGTTGGCTTGAGAGGTCGAGTGTTCAACTCTCGATTGCTACCCTTTTGTAAAAATATTTTATTTAAAAGAAAATTAAAATTTGGGTAAAATACACTCCCTCCCCTATTTAATTGTATATCAAATGGTATTTAACTTTCCCTCCAAGGAATTTTGTGTATCCTGCAAAATGACATAGTCAATTACCTTTGTAGTGAAAATGTTTTATTTAAATCATGTCACTAATATTCACATTATTGCTTTATTTCAAAATATTAAAAACATGATAACAATAAATAATGTCTACTTTCCAGAAACATGACATCATGCATCTACCAAGGATACAGATAAGGAGTATTCTTTATTATATTATATCCTTATAAAATTTCATTTCTCCTCTAAATATAAGTGCAATTGAAGGGTTATTTCATTAATATAACATTTTGGAGGAAAATAATCTTCGAATCACAATAGTTCAAAAATCCTTTTGATGTACTTTTGGTAAGCGTATTTAGGGTAATCATTTAAGAATAAATATATTCCAACTTCTTTTCAAAGGACATTAGCCAAATATATATTTTTGAATATATTAATGCTTATAACTTTTGATCTCAGAAAATACTCAATAGTAATATTAATGCACATAATAAAATAATTAAGAGATAAAAGTACTCCGTCAACAATTTGGAAATTAATTGTCCATTTTTAGGCTTGAATTTTCAGTGCCAACAAAATGTTTCATGATATGGGAATATGTGTTTAGCCTTTTATTGTACTTGTCGTAGGCAATATACTATTGCATTTGGTTGTGCACAAATAGTGAATTAGCTTTATGCCAATGAACCAATCATAAATCACTATTTTTTCTTGTTGAAATCTTTGTAAAGTTTAAATATTTATTTATGAATTAAATATATATTCTATAAATTACTTATTTCAATCATGATTGTTTCAATTGATTTGGTCTTATAGGACCCCTTTTTCGGAGTTCCTAAATTTGTTTTTTTTTGGATAGTTTTTAACCATAGTTTTGTAATATATAATTCATATATCATTTAATTTATTTTGAAATTGGTCTTTTAACTTACAATATAGTATATTTATGAGATACTATATTTTATATTTTACTATGTAAACATGTTATTTTTATTAAAAAAATTAATTATTTATAATATATAACTATTATATATTATAAAAAATTACTATATTATATTTTTAATATATATACTATAAATAATTATTACAATTTATAATATATATTATATATTATTCTATAATATATAATATAAAAGTACTATATCATATATGCTATATTATATAATTTTAATAAAAGTACTATATTATATATGCTATATTATATACTTTTAGTATTTCACTAACTCTTTATTTATTATTTAAATTCTACCTTATATATTTTATACAAAGTATCTTATTTAATTTTTAATCTATAATCATTTTACTTTTATTATATAACTATTAATTAAAATATATATAATATTTATAATAAAATTAAAATTAAATTTACATATATAATTATAACTAATTATGACAAGTGCAGGGCATTATGTGGCACTTGTTTTGAATATAATGTCTTGCCTCATGTGAATAATTGCTGATCTTTAAGGGGTGAATTATATACTTTTAGGGTTATCTTGAAAGTACATGTTTTGATTAAATGTTACAAAGATGTAGGGAGTTACTTTTATAAAAATTTAACTATAAATGCCCTAAAGCAATAAATATATTTGTTAAACTTTTAATATATTTTTGGGGCCTATTATATTTAAAGTAAACCCTTTCTTTATGCATTTTGATGTAATATTTGAAATTTGATACTTTCAAAAGGCATCATGATTAATGTTGGTTTTATTTTATATCTAATTGATTTTGTTATTTTTAATAAGACCAAAATCAGATATATGTTATTGGGAATGTATTTCAATGATATATTCAAAAGTGCATTAAAGGGATTTCTTGTTAAAAACCTTACTGAAAGTGAGAATTTAATTTGTCAATTTTATGCGTAGGAGATCTACACATTAAATTGCAAAAGGATTTATTTGTCAAATATTTGACGACAAATTACCTATCGGGATGAGATAGATGAAAGACATTCCAAAAGAATATTAGTGAAAGATTTGATTATTAATGTATTAACCTTTGGATGGTTAATATTTAATTATAACGATATACATTAAATGATGCAGTTGTTGATTTTTAGGATTAGGTTTTTGTTATCAAACAATGTATTGATTTGTAGCTTGTCTGCATCCTTTGAAACTCTATATAAATGATACCAGGATCAATACAAGGGGATTTTTTTTACAAAGACAATACAATGGATATTTTTTGAATGTAATGAGAAAGGGCATTAGATCAATGACTGCAACATGAAACTCATGTACTATTTTTTCGAATCAATAAAGAGATAAGTTTTCTTCTATTTCATTGATAGGTAATGGTTTACATTTTCTTTCCAATTTTTCCTTTGGATAATATGTGTTTGCAAACATATTCCCTATTGCACTCTTTTGATAGATCATAATTTTAGTTGATTTTTAGATAGCAAAAATAGATTGAAAGACTGGTTGTCAGATTTGAATTCTGTCTTGTTGGTCTTTTTGAGAAAAGTTAAATTCAATAGGACTACTATGATTTCATTCTAATCTTATAAGGATTAGTCACATCCATTAGGAGTAATATTGGTTGCATTCCATTTCCAGAGTTGCACATGATAATTGGATAGATCTGACTCCATTGCCTAGTCTAGAATAAGACACTGGTCTTGCTTATTGATTTGATCTAGTAATTTGGGGAAGTGTTATTGTCTTGATCTAAAAGTCTGCTCCCTTACTTCATAGCATGCTTATTTATTTCAATTTTATTTCTTTATTGGTATAATTCTTTTCTTTCAAGCAATTTCACTTTACAAAAAGGCATTCAAGTTTATAGTTTACAATTTTGAAGAAAAATAGTTCAACAGAAGTTATCTGCTATAAAAATCCTTTGAGCCTACATATTTGGTCAAGAAATAGGCCTACCAGCCTCACTTTTGTAGAGTCAAGATTGCGGAGGTATCAGCCTTGGTTGAACCTGTCAGTTGGCCAAAAATAATTAGATTTCCCAACATTGAACTGACAGGTCCATAGGAAATCCAATCCAGTGTTTTTGGGTACCTACAGATTGGTGACTCTATTGGTGAGTTGTTTGTAAAAATATTACTCAGAATTTTTGGTGATTAGAGAGTTAGATTTTGTTGGAAGTGAGAGAACTCATAATACAGGTTAAATTTTTCCCTTGGAGACAAGGTTGATGACTCTACATAAGTTGTTTAGAAAGTGACTCGGTTGGATTAAGAATTCAAGATGAGTTTATATTTTCCTTCTTATAAGAAGGTGGTGACTCCGTGTGTCAGAAGTTATGGAAAGAACCTAGAGGGAATGAATATTGATCCCATAGTTAATAACAAAGAATTTACTATAGTATGTATCAAAGAAAATATTTTAGATGGCATTAGGCCGTTGAGTTTTAGAGGATTCAGATTTTTTCAAGATAAGTTATTTTTGCACATTGCACAAGTTGTACCAAGGTTTTACAGTGAATGTAATGAATCAGTAAAATGACATTTAAAGGTATTCTATTAATTCATAGAAGATTTTGAAATTGATGAAGAAGGTGAGGCGATGATTCTATTTGCCAAGATGCTTAGGGATTATACAAGAAAAGCATATGAGTCATTACTTGCACATAGCATTTCATCATGGAAGGAATTTGTAGAATGGTTCATGTATGAATTTCACAGTGCAAGTGATGAAGAAGACAATGAGTGTTGTGACTATGAAGAAAATAAAAATTCTACTATGGAAGAAGAACCCTACATACCTCCCCACGATGCATATGCTTACCAGACATGTGATGGAAATGACAATTTTATCCATAGACTCATACTTTAAAAAATTAGACATTTACTTTGTGGTGTATCCATTAGAGAAGACAATGTTGAGGATAGGGAACCAGTAATTGATTCATGTATGGCTGACTCTTCTGACAATTTAACATGTGAAGTAGATGTAGATAATGAAGTAGATCAAGAATAAAATCTCCTCAGTACAAAACAAATTTCAGATTTGTTGGATGTTGTTCATATCATTTAAGTATGTTCAAAAGAATGGTTTAAATTTTCCCTATAATCATCAGGATGGGCATGATCAAGTGATATTTGATGAAATAAAATCATGAAAGAGTGAAACATTTGATGAAGAAAGTGTGTTTATGAATTGTTAGTGTTATTTCTTGTATCCTTCAGTTCTAAAAGAGAATATGCAAACTAGACTTGGGGATCTTAGTCCAACTCACATGAATCTGATTCTTCATACAAATTGAGGAGAAAGAAAAGGCTAATTGATGAGGATTTGATCCTCCTTCTATTTTGAGTTCCACACACTCAAGCGGGTGCACCTAAAACATACTAAATCTGCATACATAAGCACTTTCTCACTAAAACCTTTTATGCAGACATGAAAATCAATGGATAGTTCTTAGACTTATAAGATATGGGAGTTCAACTCAACCAATCTTATGCAGGATCCCACCTACATGATCTGCTAAGAATTAGGAAAATGACCAATGTGACAAGGATAACATCCTTCTTCTCTTTGAGTTCTAGACTCAAGCAGGCTAACCCATGGATTTCTTCTATAAAGAAACTAACTTGTACTCTTACATTCACAGAATGCAAAACATAAACATTAAAGCTCTCATATAGAAATTTAAAAGTGATTTGAATAATTGATTGATGAAGAAAACTGCATAACCAACAAAAGACCAGTGCCTTATCTATTGGGCAATAGAGTCAAATAAACATGCATCTCCAAAAAACCCTAACTCCGAACACAAAGAAACCAAGTGAAGTTCCTTACAAATCACTCTTATCACTCCAATTCCTAGACATCAGATTCGTGTATAAACCTTAAATTCTTAGAACTTGTATTTAAGATTGACTCTCTCCTTGAAAGAAACTTAAAAACAAGATCACAACTACCTTATAGAAAGTGTATCAAAATGCCTTACAAACTGACACACAAGAGTCAAGACTAGATACACAAAGACATCAACAAGAATTGATCAACAATTCCATTGTTCTTTATTGAAAATTCATCTGGTTCAGCATATTTACAAAACAAAGAAACTCAGAGAAAACAAGAAAAAAGGCCTGAATACTGCCCAGCAACATAAATTTCAACATCCTTGTTACAATGGAGAAAAAGCTAGATATAGGAGAATACGAAAAACAAATTCAATCACCGACACCTGTCTGTTCCCAAAAATATCCGCAACTACTTCAATCTGTAACTGCAAAAATCTAATATGATTTAGACTCAAATGGCCTGCAAAATCAGAATCTTCATTTCGAGACCTTTCATGTGATATATGATACTCTATATTTTGGATAAAATTTTCCCTCTGAAACATTAATCAAACTTTGCCTTCCCGTGCATAATTTTTCAATAGTTTGAAATATTTCAATTTGAATTTAATTGATTTTTCAATAGTGTGACTATTGAAATGAGATGAAATTTAACTTTAAAATTTCACTTTGCCCAGATTTCATCTCATCCTGCCAAGTGTCAATCAGACTTAATGGCTTATTGGTTAGATGTTTAGCATCTTCCCTTTAAGCCATTAAGTCAACCATTAGATCCTTTTAAACTTGCAAGTTCTTTAACTCCTCCCTTTTGTGATGAATTTATTTAAATATTTTAGTTTAATCCCTTTTTTCTCAGAATGCACCAGATTTTGACACTTGTCACATGCTGATTTGCTGCTCTAAACTATCCTTGTAACTCCTTATTTAACCCTGGTTCCTTTTGGAGACTTTGAGATTACTTAGTCTATAAGTCACTAAGAGATTTCCTTGACCATGGTTAGATCAAGAGACTTGGAGACAAGCCTTAGTCTCTAGGTCTCTGAATAGGCTTAACTCGACCACCTCTTAACCACACTCTAACTATGGTTATCATTTTCTTTAGTTTCTAAGTCTCTGAATGATTTTATTAACCATGATTCAATCTGGAGACTTGGAGACTACTTTAGTCTCTAAGTCTCTAGATGATTTTCTTAACCATGATTCAATCTAGAGACTTGGAGACTACTTAGTCTCTAAGTCTCTGAATGAATTTGCTAACCATGGGTTTGTTGGGAGACTTGGAGATTACCTTTAGTCTCTAAGTCTTTTAATGAGCTTAACTTGACTGTACCTTGACCATGCCTTGACTACGGTTAACTTGGATAGTGTAGTCTCTAATTCTCTAGATCGATTCGCCAACTATGGTTAGATTTGGAGACTTGGAGACTTGGAGACTAGCCTTTATGCATTTTACTCCAAAATAATGGGGCCCACCACACACTTAATTATCCAACCAAGAGGCCCATGAAATGGCCTCTTAGTTCTTTCTTCACATTATAATGTAAGTGCTTTAGTATATAAATACTAAAAACTTTCCCAGCACCATGCATGTGGGATTAACTTTCTGAGACTTCCTCCAAGTGTTTCTCACTCATGGCATCATTTTATTGATTTTTAAGACTTTTATATTTCTCCATGGAGCTGGGTTCCCCTCCCTACGGATGCACATTTGCATTTTAAAGTTTTCAAACAAACAAATCCATCCTCCAAAACTGCTGGTTTTTTAAACTTTGTTATTTTTTCCAATATTCAGATAACCATAACTTTTGATTTACAAACTGGATTTCTTTGAAATATTTTTTGTAAAGTACATGCATAGTCATCTAAAACATATTAAAAATTCAGCCCAACCCAATTTGTATTTTGTGAGATACAACTAAAAATGTGACTGGTTGTGCACTTATTTGAAAAGCATTTGGGCAACTTGTCTGAAATGGTTTTTTATTTTTTCTTCCACAAACTCATGCACTAGAAACTGCAATGTTCATTCATAATGCTTCGCAGCACTCCCATAGAAATGGTTTTGTTTTTTATTAATTTCCATTTTCCCTCTTGAAAAAACAAATCTGGCTAGTTGTGCAACTTAGAAAATAAAACCATTGAGCTTGCAATCACTTTAAAACCATTTTTAATAATTTTGTAAACTAGCTTCATTAATTGCAAGTAGCTTCTGGATCGAGCTTTAAAAACTGACAAAATCAAGTAACCAGACCGTGGCATTGGGCACACGTGTTCCATGGTCAACATTCTTCCACACTGCAAAATGACGCATGGCGAAACCAAAAAGGTCAAAAGATTTTAATTGCCCAAGTTGCCTATTCAAAACAATTCTACAAATCACCCTGTCAAATAATGGTACACATTTGGTTTTGACTTTGAAAACATGTCAAAAGACCTCCTGGGGATTTGACCTTCTGGACATTAGAAGTATGCTATATGGGGAGCATGAATCTAGAAAGACAACTCATGATGATCAACCAGTCACATTTGGGAGATCCTTAAAGATAGCCACTTGGAAATGTAGAAAATAGAAAACATGAGGAATATCGATTTTTGCAAATGGAAAGAAACTTGGAAAGTGTGCAAACGAAATCCTCAGGATCTGAAACCTTGAAAATTTAGAGAAAATTTGGTCTATAATTTAGGGCAACCATTTCCTGTTGTGACCAATCATGGTATTCAAGATATAACCTCTCAAACAGGGCCTCAGACCAAACTGTGCAACTGATCTGCATCAAATTGTTAGAAACTGCAAACGGAATCAGATTGGCAAACTGGACAAACGAATTCATCATGACCTCAAAATCATCAGGATAGCACATTTACATGCCTAGAATATAGAGGATATTTCAATTATCCATTCCATTCAACCGGGTGTAAAATTGTAACACCTCAAAGTAGGTAATTCCGAAATCTATATTTGACAGTTTGGCACACTGATAGAAACTGCAAATGGAATGGGCTTAGCAAACTGACCTAATGGACTTGTCACAACTTGGAGACGAAGACTCAAGAAGTATTTGACCTCTATAATGGAGTACAAAAGGGAGTTTTTTCAATTAGGTCACAAGGTCAAAAATTACAATCAGTCAAACAGGGCTACTTAGAATTCTGATCAATTACACAATGCATGACAACAACAAACTACTAACTTTGAGGGGTTTGAAAACTGGTCAAAACACATCAAAATGAATTGGGATTTGAAACATAGGTTCTTTGATATGCACATTAAAAATCCCTAAAGTTGCAGGCCATGAAACTCAATAGGACACAAGATATTCAAAGGCAAACTAGGCCTGTTACAACATATTGACACTTCGGCAGAAATCTAGATTTGAACAAGTGCTCAAAACAAGACATCACGAAACAACTCAAAACTTGAAATTAACGAACTAGAATGTCTTCATATGCCTAAAAAAAAGTGAGGAGTACTTGACATGCATGGTATAATTCAGAATCTCATTAGAGAAAATAGGCTCAAAAAGCACTTTAGGGGGTCAAAATGCAAAATTTTAACATGGTACTTCATAAACCCTTACTGCTTTTTTCAGTCCCAACATGAATGATTTTGAAAAATATGAAATTTTTTCTAGATATGGACCATGTGTTAAACCATTCTCTAAAATAAATGAAATCTCTCATAACTATGAAGGTGAATTGGATACAATATATGAGCCCATGAAGAATTTTTAACAGAGATAACTGATGAAGACATTTTTCATAAAAAAGATGGTGATAATTTTTTGATTGAGCCTAATTTGGATACTATGCTAGAGGATATAAAAAATATACAAGGAACTGATTATACTAATGATTCATCCAATTTTTTGCAACATCAGATAAATATGTTGTAAAATGAAGGGAAAAAATAGATTTATGGCATCCATATTCTTGTTCAGTATTATGAAGTTTGTAGTCTTTTTCAGTCTCTATATGATACAAAAGGTGATTTTAAGTATTCCTCAAGGTAGTGAGGCATGATAAATTCTCAGATGAACAAAGGATATACTGGACTAATAATTGTAGAATTGGAAATCTTCAAATCATACATAAAGGAAGTTAGAACAGTCTATTCCCAATTCGAATGACACAGGCAAGATTTGACCATGAAGTATGTTATGAACAGGTGGCTCAAAATAGTAATCTGACCAACAATGATACATTCAGAATGATCTTGTTGGTAAAGGATCATAATCAAATCTTTGATAGAGGAAAGTATTGTCATCACGGATAAGCATCTATTTCAGCGAGTTATCCTTACTTTCTATGTTATATTTTCTTTTGATTTATTTTGTTTATAAATTAAATTTTTTAAAATACTTTTAGCTTGATATTTTTTAAGTTTTGATTTTTGTGTACGTTATATCATTGATGTACAGAATACAATATGGTTTGAAAACCGCGCACTCACTTTCGAGGGAAGTATATTCTGATTTAAAACGGCTTGTATTTTCCTAAATTTGAGATTAAATATTAATTAAGGAAAAAGCCCTAAATTTAAAAGATCATTTATTTTCATATTATTATATAGTTATAAATGATAAATATTGTGAAAGAATAGTTATGATTTATATTGGTTACTTTCAAATAACTTTATTCATCTCAATTTTATTTCATTTTTTATAAGGAATTACAGTAGAATTTGTAGTTTACACAGAGCAACACATTTCATCCTAGTCTAATGATTTCTCTTGTATTTCTTGCTATTTAAGAGACTGCAAGGTTCATAGTGTTGGAAATATAGATGGAGTAACTGAGAGGGGAGGGGTGAATCAGTTACCACAAAAATAAATCCACAAGTCCCTTAGATGTCTTAAATATATACTGTTGTTACTCGGTAGATTAACTTATTATTG
>MU224275.1:140255-153420 GCA_018584345.1 Thuja plicata
CTTGCTGATACAGATCTCTGTTCTGCTCCAATAGATCCTTACTGATCACATATATCTTTGCAGCACCTCAAGGATATCTCTAATCCTTCATCAGAATTCACACATTCCTTCTGCTTCTTCACATTTTCATATTTCTCCACACTCTGCACTATATTTGAATTCGCAACTTGATCTTTCATATATACCCTTCAAGTTATCAAGTCGGCCCAATAACAAATTTCAATTAATAAATATTACATTGGTTGGCTGAATAAACATTTACAAATAATATCCTTCGCAGGCCGACAACATTGTCCAGAAATGATATTCCAGTGTTGACCAACTGATGCTCGGTGAACACTGCAGATTCTGCGAAAATCCTTCGGTAACCGACTGAACTCGGTAAGCACTGACTTTCCTTCATATTTTCTTTGATGACCGACTGAACTCGGTAAAGACTGAATTTCCTTTGTCAACCGAGAGAGCTCGGTAGACTCTGTCTGATGACTGATATGACATTTGTGTAACATCAAGGACAATACACAATTAAACAATTGTTTCCAACACATAGCACTAAGGAAAGCATTTTGCAAGCAGCTCATAAGGCTCTAGTATATGCTCATGGCTTCCGCATTCAATGCAATATATGGGATTCTATTGTTCGCTTACTTCTTGGTGAAATTCCAAAGAGGACAACCTTTATGTAGAATGGAATGAGGACAACTTTGAGGCCCTATTTTGAATCATTCAACATTGATAGAACACATAATTTGATTATTATGTGATAAGAATTAGACTCAGCAATATTAATGTTGAGAGCATTGTTGCAAAGGTAATCCGTGATGGTGCTATTGATGCAACCGTTGGCATTGCAAATGGATGAATGCTCTCTAAAAAGACTGGTGATATCTACTCCACAAATGAGCCTCAACTTGCATTCGACTCACGAATAGCTTTCTGTCTCAACATGCACAATGAGGTTGTTTCAAATGTAGCACAAATTGAATGAAGGGAGCAACCAACAACATCAGCGAAATAAAATTCCCATGCACACCTTTTGAGCAGTTTTTGGGGATGAGTATGCGTTGCAAATAAAAATTCTAAGTAATAAATGATTTCCTAAATCATTTAATAAACCTTGGGAGCATTTTTGAAATGTTTATAATAGTTTTGGGAGTGTTGGAGTACCAGGAAAGCCCAGACATTTATAAAAACGGCCAGCAAAATTGCAATCCCGTGCAGATATTTCGGGTAATTTTTCAAAGCTGTATACATGCTATAAATGAAGATTTTAATCATAAAATGAATTTGCAGATCATATACTTCAACTTGGGGGGCATTTTTACACTGTTTTTAACTATTTTAGAGTGCGGGTGAACTCGGAAACAACCCAAATTTATAAATGACGTCCAACAAATTTTGTAACAGCAAACGAAATCATATTGCCAATTGACTTGAGTGATAAGGAATTCTCAGGGCTATGTGTTATTGAAAATTATTGTATGAATGCTAATTTCAAAGAAATGGGGACTCATGGAATTCCACAGATCACAGAAAACATGAACAATTAGTAGAAATAAAATGCCAAGATAATTGACTGTGTTTCATTACCTGTGGAAAGATTGAAGCATGGACATTATGAACACACTCATTAGAAACACCAGAAAAAGCTTTCAAATCATTGAACATTCAAAGCCATGATTACAGTATATGTTCGAGTTAAGATTTAAATATTCTTGGCAACATGATCGTGATGGTGGAGATCTGGTTCCACATATTGTGCCCGCATTACAAAAGTGGAGTTATCTAATAGATGAAACTCAGGGAGTATTTTTAATTCTACACTTGATTTCTTTTATGTTTATTTTTTTCTAATGGTCTGCTTTTCCCAGAGATAGCCGGATTCTCACTGTGCCCAGGCATGGACACACATCCCCAACTTGAGCCACTGTTGGCACTAAAAATTCAGGCCTAAAAAATGGACAATTAATTTCCAAATTGCTCAGGGAGTACTTTTATCTGTTAATTATTTTATTATGTGCATTAATATTACTATTGAGTATTTTCTAAGATCAAAGGTTATAAGCATTAATATATTCAAAAATATTTTTTTAGCTAATGTCCTTTGAAAAGAAGTTGGAATATATTTATTCTTAAATGATTACCCTAAATATGCTTACCAAAGTACATCAAAAGGATTTTTAAACTATTGTGATTGGAAGATTATTTTCCTCGAAAATGTTATATTAATGAAATAACCCTTCAATTGCAATTATATTTAGAGGAGAAATGAAATTTTATAAGGATATAATATAATAAAGAATACTCCTTATCCATATCGCAATCGGGAGTTGAACACTCGACCTCTCAAGCCAACCCTTTAACTACCCTAACTACCCCCTCCCCTCCCTAACCAGTTGCTCTATTATATTCTTCCAGAACATAAGTTAGAGTGGAAAAACATATCCTTTTTTATTAATCGTAGGATAAAATAATATTATGATTGGATATGGGAATATGCTTTTAGCCTTTTATTTTGAATGTAATGTCTTGCCTCATGTGAATAATTGTTGATCTTTAAGGGGTAAATTATATACTTTTAGGGTTATCTTGAAAGTACATGTTTTGGTTAAATGTTACAAATATGTAAGGAGTGACTTTTATAAGAATTTAATTATAAATGCCCTATAGTAATAAATATATTTGTTAAACTTTTACTATGTTTTGGGGTCTATTATATTTAAAGTAAACCATTTCTTTATGCATTTTGATGTAATGTTTGAGATTTGATTCTTTCAAAAGGCATAATGATTAATGTTGGTTTTATTTTATATCTAATTGATTTTCTTATTTTTAATAAGACCAAAATCAGATATATGTTATTGGGAATGTATTTCAATTATATATTTAAAAGTGCATTAAAGGGATTTCTTACTGAAAAACTTATTGAAAGTGAGAATTTAATTTTTCAATTTTATGTGCAGGAGATCTACACATTATTGCAAAGTGATTTATTTGTCAAATATTTGATGGCAAATTACCTATCGGGATGAGATGGATGAAAGACATTCCAAAAGGATATTAGTGAAAGATTTGATTATTAATGTATTAACCTTTGGATGGTTAATATTGAATTATAACTATATACATTAAATATTGCAGTTGTTGATTTTTAGGATTAGGTTTTTGTTATCAAAGATGTATTGATTTGTATCTTGTCTACATCCTTTGAAACTCTATATAAAGGATACCAGGATCAATACAAGGGGATTTTTTTTACAGAGACAATACAATGGATATTTTTTGAATGTAATGAGAAAGGGCATTAGATCAATGACTGTAGCATGAAACTCATGTACTATTTTTTCAAATCAATAAAGAGAGAAATGTTCTTCTATTTGATTGATAGGTAATGGTTTACATTTTCTTTCCAATTGGTCCTTTGGATAATAGTTGTTTGTAAATGTATGCCCTATTGGACTATTCTGGTAGATCATAATTTTAGTTGATTTCTAGATAGAAAAAATAGAATGAAAGACTGGTTGTCATATTTCAATTATGTCCTATTGGTATTTTTGAGAAAATTTGATTTCAATAGGACTACTATGATTTCATTCTAATCTTATAAGGATTGGTCACATGCATTAGGAGTAATATTGGTTTCATTCTATTTCCAGAGTTGCACATGATAATTGGATAGATCTGACTCCATTGCCCAGTCTGGAATAAGATATTGGTCTTGCTTATTTATTTTATCTAGTAATTTGGGGAAGTGTTATTGTCTTGATCTAAAAATCTACTCCCTTACTTCATAGCATCCTTATTTATTTCAAGTTTATTTATTAATCGGCATAATTCTTTTCTTTCAAGCAATTTCAGTTTACAAAAAGGCATTTATATTTATAGTTTACAGTTTTGAAGAAAAACAATTCAACACAAGTTATCTGCTATTAAAATCCTTTGAACTTACATATTTGGTTAAGGAATAGGCCTACGAGCCTTGATTTTGCAGAGTCAAAATTGTAGAGGTATCAACCATCTACTTTGGTTTAACCTGTCAGTTGGTCAAAAACAATTAGATTTCCCAGCATTGAACTGGCAGGTCCATAGGAAATCCAATCCAGCATTTTTGGGCACAAACAAGCAGTATGCCTCTTGTTTCTCTTGACTGATAACAGGGTATGTCCTTTAACAAGGACTATGTACTACATGTAATAATCAGCTCCTAGCAGGGATAAATCTCCTAACATGGATACTATACTTTCAGTACATTATTTGTTGTTCTAATTCCTACTGGTTTTTTTTCCCTTTACAAGGTTTCCTCGACAACAATTTCTTGTGTTGTGTTGTTGATTTTGATGTGCTCAGATTTAAATTGTATATTTGGTTTATAAGTTTAAAGTTGAATTATTTGGTACACAAGTAATCCAAGAAAGGACTGATGTATCATTAATGTCTCTTCTCAAATAAGTTAGGCAATTTGATAAGACTTTTAAGGCTCTCCATAGATCACCAAAGTTATATTGACAATCACTCTTCAGCAACACCAAACAATTATCATAGAAAGATTGAATTCATCAAAGAAGGTATGCACTTCAATAAGACCTATAAGGCATTTCACCGATCGCCCAAGTTATAGTGCAAATGTCTCATTTCCAAGATGAAATAATTGTCAAAGTGGTATGAGATTTATCATTTTAGGTAATGGTTTTGGCAAGACCTGTCAAATGTCACATTGAGAACAATGTTACTCCAACAATAGCTCATCACCAAGAACATTGAATGTTACACCAATTGTAGGTCATTAGAGAAAGTTATGATATTGATAAGACATTCATATGTCTCACCAAGATTGATGTCACATCAAAAACCTAACCATCGCCAAGAATGACCCTATGTCTCCCTGATACTAATCAATTTTGATACAATTACTCATCGGTAAAGCAACAAAGAGGTTTCATTGAAATGACATTTCAGCTAGTAATTTTGAGGAACTCCTCAATAGTTTTAAGGAAAGTTAAACTTTTTTAAGGATGGAACATCAATTAAGGAAAGCTTAGATGTTGGAATTAGGAACTTTCCTTTAGTTCTAACATTTTTTTGGGGGTGGGTTTCTATGATGCACGACTATGAATACATCTTAAGAATTTGAAGACATTTAAGGCATATTTCTTATGAAATCTATTCTAATATGACTTTGATGACATGTCAAAACATGCAACACAAACAAGGTGATTTGAAATATTCATTAGCATATTCATAGTCTATAAATAGAGCATTTTTTGTATACTACGACTTTGAGTCATGCATCCATCAATTTTAAGATCTTTGATTGATTTTGGTGTAGCTATTGGAATATCAAAGACATTTATGTTTATAGCTTTTAGCTTTTGAGAAAAAGTAATTAATTGTGAGCCACATACTTTTTCTAACACAAAATAACTTTTCAAATTTTCACAACCATCCATCGATGTTTTCTCAATATAAAATTGTTACTTATTGTCATCTAATAACTATTGCATCTTCAAATTAATATTTCTAGCTCAAATAAAAGTAAAAGTAAAAAAAAACCTCCATGACCATCCTTTGTCTTGTGGAAAAGGCCACAGAGAGAGTCTATTTCATCTTCAAAACATAAATGTGATTGCAACATTCCTTTATCATTTAACACCATTAGAACCCTACCATGCTTCTCTATTCACTATTATCTAGAATCAATGTTTGATGAATTAAAAAAATGGTTATAAACTTTGTGCAATGACAAATAACATAAAAGAACTCCTAACCCTACCATTATATCCATAAAATCTTTAGAAATCAATGAAATTTCTTACGTTTTAGAAGGGAAAGATTTGCTCCATCTTGAAATGCTTACCTAACAACATGAAACTTGACTCAAACCCACCTTGCGACAACTTATGGATTTTTTTTACCGCTTTTTCCCTATCTCTACATTTAAAACCATATTTTCTATGTCTCTGCATTAAAAATCACATGGATTATGGATTTTGTTTTATGTTTTTTCATGCAATTGCAGAACGAAAACCTTAAGTCACATGAGATGAAAACCAAAAATTGCTAAAATTCCCTTTAAACTACTTTCTCAACCCTTTTGATGCCAATAGAAAAGTATAAACATAATCTTTATGAATGAATGATTAAGAGACACAATTTATAATTTTATTGTCTATATAAAATTATAATTTATAATTTTATTGTTTATATAATTTATAATTATGGTTTTATCTTCTACATAATTTTATGGTACAAATTTGAGATACATACAATATTTTTTGAAAGATACAATATATTGTATTGAGAATTTTCTTTGCTTGTATATAATGAACTGGAAAGTGCCCTTTGGTCTTTCTTCACTTGTAACAAAAAATTAAATATGTAAAATTACAATTTCAACTACAACTATATGATCTATAGATGATCATAAAGGTCATAATACGACAAAAAGTGATATTAAGTAGACTATAATTTAAAAAAAAAATACTATGTGGAGTCTATAATTACATTGATTATTGTCTAGAAAATTTTAAAAATTCCCAATAATCTCTCAGATATCAATTCAATTCCATTTCTAACTTTGAAAATAATAGTGCTTTGCAACTGCCTAATGACACATGTACAACTACTAGATATTGTTATAAACACCATTATACATGAAGTAAAGCCCATTGACACATCTACAAACACCAAACATTATATGAGGCAATTTGGATTATGATAGAAGTATAATTTTATTTTCTTGTATGGAAAGGTGTAGTAGGCTACACCCAATTTAATTATAGTGAACTAATATTTGTCATGACTCATGTAACTAAATTTGGTTTTCATATAAGTTTGTACAAAAACATCTCTATATTTTATGTGATGCAATTTATGGGTCATAAGTATACAAATTTAGTTTTACAATGGCCTATCCAACTATTGTGCCACTATTTGTATATCTTCTTCAATATAACTTATGGGTCATAACCAATTTTAGTTATAATTCACAATAGAGTAACTGTCATGGACCAAATATTCAAACATGTAGTTTTCATATAAAATCATAAGTATCTACAGGTCTTGTGTATGTAATGACTAATATTAATTTATTTATATTAAAAAATTTAAAAATAATTAATGTTTTAAAAATTAAGAAAAATCAGGTTTTACAAGGACTCGAAACCCAAAGAGTACAAGAGAATAAAGAGTTTAGGCCAACAAAAAAGAAAAATGAAAGAAAAACAAGAGGGGGAACTAAGGTACCCCTCAACACAAAAATAACCCTAACCATACATCTAAAACAAAAACAACAAAAATAAACCAACTATTGCCACCTTTTTAGACCCCAGAGGGTTTCATCCATTTTAGCATCCATTTCGGTCATCTTTGCCACACCGGCTTTAAGCTCTACAATATCCCTGCTGAACAAGGAGGCCTGGTTTATCTTTTCTCTAGTTTTGGAACCTGGTCCTTTACCCTTGGTAGTACGAGGTTGACTGTTAGCAAGATTTTCCAACATGTTGACCAAAAGATGGAGATTGTTATTAGAGGCCTTCATTCCCTCTTTGGGGTGCTCCAACATGTTCTCTAGTGTTTTTTCTAGACTTTCAATTCTAGTTAACAACATGATAGGGGCACAAAAGTCCTGAGAATTATCATTATATTTCCCCTATTATTCACCTTGTCTTGCAGATTTTGGAGATTGATTTCCATCTCACTCTTCTATGCTATGAAATTCTTAATTTCTTGGTAGAACCAATTTTCATTCCTGAAAGAGTAAAGGGCTCTGGCTTTAGCCATGTGTAATAACCCAATAGTATAATCCTCCTTTCTAGACAAGTCCCATATAGCCATAAACAACTCATTCTAAGTAGTTTCCACATTGTTCTCTTTCTTCCTTTTCTCTACTTGTGCAAACTCTTTAGCCATTTAGAGGATATCATAATCTATCCCTTTCAGCTTATCCTTAGTGCAGGGATTCTCTTCCACAAAATAATCATTTTTCTTGACTTCCAAAGTCTAGGAATGAGTTTTATCCTTATTAGAATCATGCTCCTTCACCACATTATCTGTGTCAATCTTTCCTATATCTTTCATATTGTTAAGCTACTTGTATCCCTTTGTCTCAATCTCCTTCTCCCTATTAGGTTGGTTGTTCCCGTTAAGGTCAATAATTTTTTTACCTTGATCACTCTAGTTGGGATTATCCTCCATAGCTATGTTACTCTTCTCCAAATCAACACTTTTCTCATTAGACTCAGTATCTTTCTCCTAACTAGCATCAATTTCAGAGTCCTTAGGATTCTCACTAGGGGTTTCCCCTGAAGACAAAGTTTCCATATCTCCAGCCAAAGTTTTAGACTTCTTACCAATATATAGGGAAAAATCAAAGTCATCATTCCCAGAGGTACCACCATCCTCATCCTCATCCTCATCCTCTGAGTCCGTCAAATAATTCACCAAATTATCTTTCTTGGTCCTTAAAGATGAGGATGGGGCTTCCACATTCTTGGTCGTGGACTTTACATTTTTAATCCTTTTCACAGACTTGTCAGCCTTACCCGAACCAGGGATGACATTCTTCCCTTTTTCCCCATATTTTTTACCCATACTAATAGGGATATTATCCCTCATGTACTCATAAATCAATAGAATGAGACCCACATAAAGAAAAAACTTACTTTAGTCATCCCTATTATTAACTAGACTATGATACCGAGAGTTATAAAGGTAAAAAAAGATAAGAAATAAAATATTTATGTTGAAAATGGTTAAATAGCACCAAATGATGAGATTGAGCATGAGTTAAGCACCCTTCTAGAGTAATATACTTCATTAAAAAAAAAACAGTATTACACCGGAACTCCTTAATAGTTTCCACAACAAAATGACCTTTCTTTTTAATAATATCACTCCTCTCAGCCATAGTTTTAGGGAATTTACTAACCATCATTTTAGACACCTTTCTATTTCTGTAAGAGTTAATTTTAGAAATGGGTAAATGATTTACCTACATAATAAGCTCCACATTGAGATCAATGTGTCTCCCATCAATAGTCACAGAGTCATTCCTCCATCCAGCAATGAAATTTTGGGTTATCCCTTTGTTGTATCCATGAAATTTCTCCAGGTAGGGCATAAGCTGGCCCTTCCTAAGGTTTCTCCATATATCTGGGGTCCTCCTTCAACTTCAAGAAGTTTACAGGCTCTTCTCTATTCAAGTCACCTCCCATCACGGTCACTCTCATAGGAATAGTGTTCATACATGAAGATAAGAAAACAAAAATCCACACTTTTAGAAAGAAGAAGAAAATCGCCCAAAGAGCGTGCGGAAAAAAAATAGCAATTATGATGCATCGCCTATCTATAGTGTCCACCATAAGAAATGAAGTGTTTATCCCTCCACAATATTTCCATCATTATAATTAAATCTTCCCTATTTACTATTAGTCTTTTTCAACATTAATAAGACTAATGTCCTCCAGATTAAGGTTTGTTAAGTTGTGCCACGTCATGAGAGATTCAAGAGAAACCCCTTTATTAGAAAACACATCAAAAAAATTATTTTACTCATGAAAGACATGGGATATATAAGAATGATTAAATGAATCCAAGATACCTTTAGCTTTATCAATCACATTTTCTATAGACCATGAAACTTTGGATTTTCCTTTAAGGCAATTTATAATGTTTAGCGAGTCACCTTCCAACCAAACATTAAGAAAGTTTAAATGTTTGGCAAGGGAGAGAGAGTAAAAGGCCCCAAGAGGCTCAACCATATGATTAGATTGGGTTCCAATAGGAACAACAATGGTCGCAATGAAGTTACCCATGCAATCTTTGATGACACCCCCACAACAAGCTATACCCAAGTTCCCTTTGGCAGCACCCTCAAAGTTAATTTTAACCCAGCCCTTGGGGGGGATAACTACAAGAAATTTTCCCTATTATGTTTCTTATCATCTTTCAGACTAATATTCCAACAATCAACTTCCATCACTGAGCTACTAGCTAAGTTCTTCTAATTAAAAAAATTCTTTAATACTTGTAAAGATAACATTCGCCAGAATAAAAGAAGATCTTTGCACATCCCTGAATATTTATGAATACATTCTTTCTAGATGTTCAAGATAAGGTGGGGAGTAGCAATGTTCCACATTGGGCTGGCTCTCTTATTCTGACTAGGGCAAGTCCATTGCTGGAGAAACCCCTCAATAGTACTAGGAAACACCTAGTAAAAATTCCATGTTTGTAACAAGGCTTCCCGGATCTGTAAGGAATAGGAACAAGTGAGGAGGAGATGGGTTGCTGATTCACTCTCCTTATAGTAGAGACAACATATGTTAGGAAGATAAAATCTCCTTTTCATCAGATTGTCAATTGTGAGGGTTTTCTTCTGGATAAACAACCAAAAGAAAATTTCAAATTTTAGTCCCTCCAAAGTGAGAATCCTCCTAAGTTATCTAGTCAAGAGAAAAATCAGTAAAATATTTATTTTTCCATATTTTGTTCCACTCTTTTTCCTCTCCATACATTCTCCATAATTGTTTAGCAAGAAGAGAATTATTCATATGTTTAATGGATTTGACCCCTAAACCAGCATAATGCTTATGTTTACACACCTTATCCCAGGCTATTAGAGGAACACATTTTGTCTCTTCATAACTAGACCATATAAAGTGCTTCTGAGTGCTTTCTATCTTATTAAAAAACTTCAAGGGAATTCTGAAGATACTCAGTGCATAAATGACCGCATTTTGTAAGAAGGATTTGAGCAGAGTGACTTTCCCCACCTGGGATAGAAATACACCTTTCCATCCAACAAGTTTATTGATAAAATTCTCAATGATCCCCATCCAGAAGGAATCAGAAGGCTTTTCCCCAAGGGGGAGACCCAAGTAAACCGAAGGAAAGGAAACAATGTTGCATTCCATAATGACAACTATTTTTCTTTCTCTCTCCTTAGGGGTGTTAACAAAAACATGAGAGCTCTTATGCCAATTAATAAGCTGAACTGTAGCAAAAGTATAGGATTTAAGAACACCCTTCATGTTTCTAGCCTCTTGAATAGTAGACTCACCCATTGCAATAGTATAATCCACAAATTTCTCATGCAAACACACCAAGTTTGTAGAGGACGGGTGCAACCATTTAAGAGATCCAACATTAATCAATTTCTGGACATATCTCACCAGAATTTCCACCATCAAGGTAAATAAAATGGGGGAGATGGGGTCTCCTTGTCTGATACCCCTTGAAAATAATGAAATTTATATTAGAATATAACACTAATTTAATATTTACTTATTTCATTTGTTAATAAATTTTAAAAATTAACTTTGATCAATTTGGAAGAGTTGAAAAGTAAATTTTATTATAGTTTTTTTATTGTAAATTCATCCCATTAATCATAAAATAAATTTTGTGGTTGTAAATAAAATTAGCTAATTATAGATAATCAAGTTTGGAAGTAAAAAAATTTGAGAAAATCTAATGTAGGGTATTATGGATTATGATATAATTGGAAATAAAAAAGAATAGAGGGGTACTAGTCATTTATTTAGTCATTATTATTTGTCTAGTCAATTATTTAGTTATATTTTTTATGTGATGGCCTAATTAGTGATTAATTTAGTCACCGATAACTGTGTTACAAAAAAGTAGTAGAATTTACTCATATTTTGTTGTTAAGACTAAAATTTTTAGTCACGTAGTCATTTTTTTCCAAGTTCTACTATTGTTAGGGTTCTTTGGAGTTACAAGTTTTTCTAGTATTCAATATCTTAGAGAATCTTTGTTTTCAAAAAAACATTAGTTATAGTTAACCATGAATCATCACCACCTCCCTAAATTTTGTGTGGGTGTTCTAAAATTGAGTTAAACATTGTATACATATAGATGTAGGAGAAGGGATGCTTATGGGAGATTCCTTCATAGTGAACATAATCTTGAAAAACATCTAACTAAGCCATAAATTGTTCCTACAAATGAGGATGAGATAAACCCTATTGCATATATATTTGTAGCATTGGGAGATTTTGAAACAACCCCGAAGAATCCTATTGTTGAACCACCCTTTGTGAATCCTTTTTCTCTCATAGTTTATCAAGAAAATATGGCCACCCAAAATTCTTCTCCCTATCTAAATTTCCTGTTTCCAATCAATAACCAACATGAAGTTTATAATCTTAGGAATATTTTGGCCTTAGTCCTTTCCAATTCTATGCGTTAGTAACAAAATACCCAAACACCTTCTGCTTTGATTTTCATATCTTATGTAAGAGTTATGACTATATAATTAATTCTCATAGAATCAAATTATTTCCTACCACATTGAAAGAATATTCTTTGAGATGGTTTATGAGTCCAAGTGCTAACAATGCTGATATTTGGGATGCCGTGAAGGAGAAGTTCATTTAAAATACCAGGACTATTATACAAGCAATGATATGTATGGTGATGACAGTTTTAGGATGACATAAAATGAAGATTATATCTTAGAATACTATTTTGAGAGGTTCCTATTCAATTTTAAGAAATCTAAGCATAATGCACTTAGTGAAGAACCCCAAAAGTTAATCTTTATAAGAGGGATCAATGGTGAATGTATAGATGCATTGGAAATCATAGGAGAAGGATATATGGCCCAAGCTAGCTAGAATGATATAAAGAATATTTATCAAGACTATTCTAGGCTTTCCATGAAGAAGGCTAGAGGTTAGAAACCTAGCATAAATAAGACAACCTCTAGAGTTTCAGGGTTGGAGATAAAAAAGTTTCTCAATTACTTTAAGAAAAATTGGAGTTTAAGAAAGGATGAAGATGAAATAGAAAGAAATTGTTAGTTGTGTATAAAATTGTGTGTTTCTTCTATATATTTTCTTAATAGGGCTACTGCTACAACTTGAACCCATACTCCAAAGGAGCTATTAAAAATCCCATCTACTCTAGGAAAAGGGCCTAACAACTCTTTCTCTTCTTATTGCACAAAGTAGGAAAATTCAAGAAAACTCAACAAAAGCATATCAAAAACCCATAATTCATCCTCATCAAGCTAGGCCTTGTGTGTGTGTATTTGGGTACCTGTTAGATCAACACAAACACTCAATAGGTCATTGCATTAGTATAAATGGTTAGATAAAACATTCAAAAACCACTAATATCGGCCTATTGCCTTCTAACTAGA
>MU224275.1:161260-181119 GCA_018584345.1 Thuja plicata
ATTAAATTGATTAAAAGAAATATGCCAAGCAGTAACAGGGTCGTTTGGACATAAATCGAGGGTATGATCACACTTAGGGCAAATAGGGTCCATAGTTGCGACAGACCAAATTCAGGTGGTTACAGGCCTACTCAATAATGTCATTACACATGATCACCAAACTATCAATGTTCAACTCTACGTTAAAGGTTACTTCAACACTACCTTAAACTTCTTTGCATGGAAAATTATTTACTTCTATGTCAACAAGACTTCTAGCTCAAAAGTGATGATTTTGATTGTCTTAACCTATGCCACTATACCTTCACTAATGGAAGGTTATTAGTGGTGCTTATAAGAATTTTTATATGAACTAAAAACCACTTAACTTCTAGACATTCACCATGATCACAAAGTTGATGCGAACCTACCTTCATCGGTGGAAATTGATCTTTCACTATGTTTGTTAGAAGCAACAAGTTCCTTCTATCAGATTTATGGAGATCTATATTATTTCAAATTATCTTGAAGATTAGTTAGATCCTTCTTAGTGTGCCTAAAATAGTGGGAACCATGAGCTCCTTAGCTTCTAGTCTAAAACTTTTCAATTTAATATTTACATATAGTGAGTATATTTTGCATCATTATGTTTTTTTGTCTTAGGTTTTCCATATAAATTTGGTGTTCATGTGTATGTGTTATCAATACTAGCTTTTTTATTGATGGTTAATTTAATTAATAAATAATTACTAATAATTATGGAAAAATTGTTAAGTTTTTATATGTGCTAATTCACCCCCCTCCTTAGCACCAAGTAGTGTTCAACATGAAATTTTTTCCATATTTATGTGCCAAGGAGTAAAATGGATTAACAATTTGTTTGTTACCCTTAGGCTTGCTTGAAGAAGATAGTCTCCTAGCATCCTATGAATATTTTCCATCAAATTTCTAATTTAGTTGACTATGAAAATAAGCTATAAAATGGATATGAATGATTATAGTGTGCTTTGATTTTAATAAAAAAAAATTTGTATATGATCATAGATTCTTGGTATTTACACTTTGATCTTAATTAATAATTTTTATAAAAATAAAATTAGGATTTTCTCTAAATTAGAATTATAATTATGTAATTTTATTGTAGAATTTTATTTGTAAATAAATTATTTATTGGAATTGTTATTTTGGGGAAAAATCATATTTACTGCAAAAGGGGACATTACAAATTTCAATAAATTTGCATGTTCTTTTGAAGAAATTTGAATTATAAAGAAATTATTATTTGTGTATAAAATTGTATGTTTTCTCTGAGTAATTTCTCAATATGGCTATTGCTACTACCTGAACTGATACTCCAAAGGATCCTTTTAAAATATCTCTTTTTGGATATTGTCAACTCTAGGCCATTGATGTAACAACCTTTTCACTTCTTATTGCACAGAGTGGTGTCTTCCAATAAAAGTTAATTTATTTTTTTAATACGCATACGGGATATATGATCTTCTACCCATTGTGATTATAGAATATAGCTATCAGGTTATTCAAAGAGCAGTTAATGTGAAAAGTGCAATGGCCTGCCCTATCACCCATAATACCTACAATACTAGATTGGAAAATTTCATCATGCAAACTCAAGGAAACTCAACAAAAGAACATAAAAACCCAAACAATCATCATCGTCAAACTAGTACTACTCAATACTACCATTACACATGACCATTAAACTATCAAAGTGTTCCTTTTGGTTAAAGGTTGCTTCAACAGTTCCTAAAACTTCTTTGCATGAAAAATTATTTTCTTCTATGTTGGAAAAACTTCTAGATCAAAAGTGATGATTTTGATTATCTTAGCTAATTCCACTCTACCTTCATGAGTGAAAATTTATTAGCAGTGCTTATAAGAATGTCACTATCGAATGGAATCCACTCAACCTATAGACATTCTCTATGATCACAAAACTAATTCCACCCTTTCTTCACCAGTGGAAACTTATTATACCATTTATTATAACATTTTTTCTATGAATTAGAAGTCACTCAACCTCTAGAAATTTAATATGATCATAACTATGTTTTAATATATTATATCTTTGAAATGTGCTATACTGAGTTCTGCATTTATTGTTAGAAAAGTTAGGTTTTTAGGTCCTCTATTCTAGACTTGTAAGCAACCTAGAAATTATTTATTTTCATATTGCACAGAGTTGTATCTTCCAACAAGAGTTATTGAATTGTTTGATCAATATATAAAAAGGAGATCTAATTTGTTGCCCTTTGTGGCTGTATAGTATATGTCTATCTATTTAGTCATAGACCATTTAATACATAAAGTGCGATGGCCTACCTCCATCATCCACAATGCCTATAACACTAAACTATTTTACCATGTAGATTCAAGGAAACACAATATAAGCACATCAAAAACCCATTAGAGGTCCTTATAAAATTGGCACTACTCGATTTACACTACAAACTTTAGAAGGAATGATCTTCCCCTTCCATCCAAATATCAAGGCGAATGAAAACATTTTCTTAAGATTTCTTAGAGGTTCACTAAATCTCTAATTTTTTAATGAATACATGTGTTTATTTATTCTTATTTTGATATTTAATGAACAAAGTATTTTTCTTATGTCTCTTTGTATAAATGTATTATGATTTTTTACATCTTAATTTTTTTATTTTTTACTATGATTTCTATAATATTTGGGTGGTTTTGATCACTTAAAAGTAGTTTATTGATTCTAATATCCTTTAACTATATTCTAGGGATGAATTAGATCAATTTTGTGTTAGAATTATTTAGAATAACTGAGAGGGGGTGAATTAGTTATCCTCGGTTCCATATGTACCAATTAAAATTTAAAACACTTCAACCAACTTAGATCTACTCAACAATCCACTCGGTCTCTATAGCTTATAATCAATAACATAAACTTGTAGTCCATTGTCCTAAAGTAATCAACTTGCAGAATATAAAACTCTTAACAGTACAACACATCATATAACATTCACACAAATATGACACTAGGATTTAATGTGGAAACCCAATGTGGTAAAAACCACCAGTAACATGGTACCAAATGTTCACTATTATGAAGTGAGTTCTGTGAGGAGCCAACCTTGTTAAAGGTTACAACAGAAAATATTAAATGTGACCTTGTTAAAGGATTTAATTACCCTATTTAAAGTGATCCTTGTTACACGACTTAGATCATTCCATTATAATTTCACCTTTATTAAAGGATTTATATTATGACTGCTAGGTCAACCTTGATTAAAAGGATTTTGACTGATACAATGGCTAGAATAAAATAGTAGATTTGATCTAAAACATACAACTCACTTTACAAATATAGATCCTCTTTATCTCAAATGCTAATTCAATGAATGACCTCCATTGTCATCTCTATCACTCATATCTTCTTGTAAATTCATCAAGAAATTACCACTATGTAGTCCTATACTGCACTTCTTAGCCTTCTCAACCTTCTACTTAGATTTTTCCAATCAACTTAATCAACCTCATCTCCATAACCTGAAATTATGTTAATCTTATACCTCTCTTATTAGGTAGCTTGATCTTTTTCTGCTTAATCATCACCATAGATCTTAGGGTTTGGTCATATCCAACGAATCCTTCCAACATTTCATTCCCCTTCTACCTTGTAGAATACATGTCAAAACTCCTTCTTGAATCCATACATAAAAATAGTTAAACATATATTAAATTCTCATATAATTATCCACAATGATCATCCTTATCTTAAATACACTTTACATATCCCAAGAATTCAACTATGTCAGCTGGGATCTCAAATATTTCTCAAACTGTCAAAATATTGACACTCGGTCATCACTGTGTTCTTCTGGTTGACAATCACTAGATAACTCGATAATTGCTGATGCTTAGTAAATAATGATGCTAAGTCGACAGTATATTTTCTCAGCATGTATTAGCACTCGGTCAACACTAAAATCACTCGGCACAAACTATTTAAACTTAAGTTCCTTGATGGGGAGGTTAGGATAGACTAGATAGTCTATGCCCTGATCCTTACTCAAGGATCCAAGTGTACTACTGACACCTATGAATGGTCTATAGGATACCTTACTCATCCAAGGACCCCTTGACCTACCTAACCTCACCACCAAGTTTAGCTACTTCTTCTTGCATCATTTCAAGCTTTGGTTTCTAGCTTCATCCCTTACATAGGCTCATAAGGGTCTTTTAAGGTTTAGTTCCCTTCCCAAGCTCTAACAGAGGATTTGATGAGTTCCAAGGTGTTTTTGGGTCATTTGAGACCTCTTCAATGCACTAGCAAGGTTGGGTCGTCACCCAATTTTAGAGTTCCTTTGCAAATCAGGGCTACAAGGAAATGCCCAATTAGGCCTCCTTCTGGTTTTGTAGGGCTTTTGCCTCCTTCCCCTCAAAGATTCAAAGATTTTGTTCTAAAGAAAATCCATATCAAATCACTAACTCTCAGTGATTTTTGGGGTCTTGGGCCTCCATCTGTCTGTACCACGCCTGTGCCAACAATGAGGGTTTTAGGGCTTTTAGGCCTCTTCACTGTCACCTAGCAAGCTAGTTTGCAACAAAACCTCTCCAAGATTATTCAGAATCCCTCCTTCATAGAATCTTGTCTTTAGACATGTGTCTTGACTCCCTCCAAAGGGATAGCCATGAAAGTCACTCCTCTGCTCTCAAGAGCTTCTTCTCTGCTGACTGCTCCTAGCCGAGCACTACCTAGCTCGCCTAGGGCATGGTCAAACAATTGTTTGCACTTGCATCTAGGGCCCTACAGATATATACATACAAGGTAGGGTCTGTACTACCAAATTCCAAGGAACCATGGTGTGGCCACAGTGGGAAATGGAGTTACAGCCCTACATCTTCAAGTCTCTCCAAACTGGCAGCAGAATGTTTAAAACAAAGAGATGAACAAAATGCACACTAAAACTTGAAAAGAACTAAACCTAGCACACACACATGAAAATAAAAATACACAAGACAATGTCTCCTATAAAGATACACCAAAACTTCACTCTGTTGACATGCAATCAGTCCATAAAACAGTGACTGTTACACAAAAAAAACTCTGTTCAGACTGGTCTTTTCGTACAGAATCACACAAAATGATATCCAACCCCCATATTAGGGTTTTTCAGGTCATATATAACCTTCTTCTCAGGATCAGTGTTAGGTTAGGGCTTTTAGCCACTTAAGCAAAGGTAATAAACTTCAAAGGAAAAGTTGCTAAGTAACTTTTGAAAAGTTGCTAGCAACTTTTGAGCAACTTTTTGTTGCTTGAGCATTTTTTCTCTTACATTACCAAGACCATTTCTAGGTCTTTCCAAGGCACACTTGTGCTCACAACTTAACCAAACACTTAACCTAAGACTTCTAATCACATAGAAAATCAATGATCTCAGGATGACATCATTCCCTGAATCATTGTGCCACTTACAAGAAGAGACCAACTGAACTTCTAGGACCTACTTTAGACCTAGACACACAAAATGAGCCAAGCTCTTATTTTAATTACATGCTTCATTTGAGAAGTTCAACGCAAAAAAATTGAGATGTTGGGAGCCCTTAGAAGGGTGCTCCTGCACCATTCCTTATTCTTCTTCTCTTTGCTCGATCAAGACTAAGCTTGTAGTCTTCCAATATTCACTTGTTGTTAAAGATAAAAAATACATTACCTTGCCAAGGTGTAATCTCATCAAGTACCCATTGTATTTTCTCATAACTCAACCATTTCACTTGGTCTTCTTGTTATCTCCTATTTTCAAATCTTCTTCATCAATGAATTGATATGTCAATTTACTAGATAGAAAATGTCTTACCGGTTAAGGTTTGAAATCAATGGCAATATAAAAATTATTTCACTTCTAGCTTCCAGCAATCTCCCTCTTTGGCATTAATGACAAACACCACACCACACTACATGCATAGTTACCAAAAATCCAAAAAGTATGTTCTATAAATAGATTTTTTATTAATGTCCTTAGCTTCATTTTGATTCTCTCCAATACAAATATTAGCTCCCTCTTGGATAGATTTCTCTCTTCACAACCTTAAAAATACTCCAGAACTATTTATATTGGCCCAAGATGTTTAAGGATGCATATCACTATGTCAAAAATTGTGAGAAGTGCAAAATTTCTGTAGGATGCCCACAACTCACAACTCTGCCTCTCAAACTAGTGGTAATAGATGATCCTTTTAGGTAGTGGGGGATAGACTTTATAGGACCCTTGAATCTACCATCTAGTGCAAGGCATGTGTACATCCTGACAACCATCGACTATTTTAGAAAGTGGGTGGAAGCAATCCTTACAAAAAAGGCAAATTCTCAAGTTGTCTGTGATTTTCTAATGAATCATAATTTTGTTAGGTTTGAAGTGCCACAGAAGGTAGTAGAAAATAATGCTACATATTTATCTTTAGAAGAGATCTCAATGTTCTATTATGAACATGAAATATCTTTGGCCCACTCATCAGATTATTTCCCGCAAGGGAATGGTCAGGTAGAGTCAAACAACAAGAATCTAGTTGATATGATGAAAAAATTGATGGGTGATAACCTTCGTGATTGGCATTAAAAAAATATGAAGCCTTATGGGCTGATCACCCTACCCCCAAGAGAGCTATAGGGATGGATCCTTTTGAGCTAGTGTATGGGGTAGGAGTGCATGTATCACTCCCTCTTGAATTGTCTGCCGCTAAACTATATACTATGATTGAAGACCAGTATTTCCAAAATTCCCTGGAGAAATAGGTCATGTACCTATAAATTGGAGGAGGAAAGAGAAAAATTAGTGGATCACATTATGGAACACTAACTAAAGGTAAATCATGTTTTTTATATGAGGGCTCGTACCCATAATTTCATGGAGGGGGATGCAGCCTTATTGTTGCATAAGACGATGGCTCCCAAAGGAGCTCATGGGAAGTTCGAGTCTTTATGAAAAGGCCCATTCATTATTTCAGAAGATGTTGGTTCAAATGCTTTCCATTTGTCCTACCCTGATGGTATTGATCTTCCTTTTACTTACAATGGGCAAAACCTCAATTTGTTCAAGTTGTGATCTTGTTCAGATTCCCCTTGTACATAGTAGTTAGTCCTTTTCTTTCTTTTTTTAGGTTTACGTATGTGCTTCATTTCTTTCCCTTCCTCTTTTTTGTTTGTAGAACCAGTGATCTAACTTCTCTACATATCTTCAACATGCAATCCCCCAATCAAAGCTGGTGTTTGTGTCTATATGAGTCTCCTTGTTAAAGTGTCCCTGACCCTTCATTTTCAATTTGAAAATTATTACTAGATCCTCCCACCCCTTCAAATTTACATCGGTCCATTTTCTATGTCATCTTTACTCCTCAGAATAGTCATCGCAATGCCTTTAATGTTTTCTTTTATGGTCAGTTTTCCCTCTGTCAAGTGTTTGTAACCTTGAGATGCTCATGAACCACTTTGAACCTCTACGAACCTTGGTTTGAACTAGTTCAAAGAGGTTCAAACAAAGGATTTTTTCCTAATGATTGTAATTGTAGGTGGGACACCTTCATGCATCATGATGCGGTCATGAACCGCATTGAACTTCTTTGAACCTTGGTTCAAAGTAGTTCAAAGAGGTTCAAAAGAAGTTACAACATGCCTAAGGACTGAATTGGCAGCCGATGTGACAAGTGACATGACATGTCAAAAAATTAATCATGGTAATGATTGTATGGTATACTTTGGGAATATGGTGACTCCAAGGGAAGTATGAGCTGGCAGCATGAAGTGATGTAATTATTTCCTAGCACAAGTGAAGTGATGGTATTAAATGAGGATAAATGATGATATAGATAGTTTTTCAAAGGATATGAGTAGAAAAATGTCACATCATGACATATGCCCCACTCTAAACATCATGGAACAATTAATGTTCATATATTTTCCATACTTTGTGGGCATGTAAATATTTTTAAAAGCCTATCATCCTATTTTATTCTTTTCAAAGTAAATATTGCAGAGTCTCGACTATGAAAGATATAAGTTTGTTTTCCCTAAGTCAAAAAATTGTAGGTAAACATTGAAAGCCTCTCTTTTATTTCATGCTTCTGCATGTTTGTTTGGATTTGCAAGGCTACAAATTTTTTTATTATTGATTGGGAAAATGAATGAGGTCCAGTATGCATTTCTTTGGAAATACTACTAGTTTAGGTTGTCAGGCCACAGCGATTTCAGACACTGACTTAATGGGGTAAAGGTAGAGGAGATGATTCATAGTTTTAAGGATCGTGTGGAAAATGAACATACCCTGGAGATTATGTCAAGCAAGATATTTCAAGCAACCACCTTTCCTCCCGCCGTAATAAGCCTTGAGTTAATTCAGCAATGCATTGACCATTATGATGTAAGGTCTAAATTTATATTGAATAATGATGGAAAGATTCTTCTATCAATAACCAAATAAATGATCATGTACATCTTCAGGTTACCCAATGAAGCCTTTGCTAGTTTCACCCTGACCCAGTCTTTCACCCAGTTTCACAAGTGAGTTAACAAGAACTATAGAAATATCACCTATAAGTGGACTGAATCATTTAATAAAGGAGGCTATAGGTTTCCAAAGTTATTAAATAAGGATCATATAAAGCCATACATCCATGACTTAGTGGTCCTGTTACACAGAGTGAAAGGGTCTACCCAGGTATTCCTCTTTGAAGATTGGATGTACCATTACAAATTATTCTAGATGGAAAACAATACCTAGATTTGGTCAAGGTAATTTCTAGTTCAATCAGAGATCAACTCAAACAAGAACAGATGATTAAAACATAATTTTATATGTCTTCATACTTGATATATTGTCTAGCATGTACCTAGGAACTTGATGGAATTCCTTATGAACCGTGGAGTGCAAACATAATTATCTACGAGTATTTCCCCTTTCTAAGAAGAGACAAAGTGCTAGACAATTACCGAAGGGTTCATGATGTGTTTTTAGGGAATCTCTACTACAACCTGGCTAGTATCTCTCGGCAAAGAATCTCTCTAGAGGCAAAAAAATTGGTCCAAAAATATGACAACTTCTATATTAAGCTACCGTGATTTACATATATAAGAGTGGGAGGATTTGATGATGAACCTCTCAAGATGCCAAGGTTTTCCTTTGATTTCTTCATTTTAGTAGAAGTATGTAGACAATTGTTCATGGTAATCAAAAACAATACCCCTAAAGAAAAGTGGGATTCTATGTTTCCATGCAAGCTCAGAGCTTTAACTTGCAAAAACATGATTGATGCCTTGGTGATAGGAAGTGAGCTGGTGAACATTAACTTGCAATTTTATGGAGAAAGAAGGGGTTTTGACCATAAGGTTTTCACAAGAAAAATCCTAGCCCTGAGTAGTCATCTCAAATTAGCCACACACATTCAAGATTTGTGGGAAGATTGTGATGATGAAAAAGAGATAAAGGAAAGAGATCATTCTAGACTTTAAATTCCTCAAATCAAGACCTTACAGTTGAAAATCAACATCAAAGGATTAGGCGAAGATAATTCTGAGTTTATTGAACCTAGTTATGATAGATTATATAAAGCATTCCTTCCAAAGATACATTGTACAAGTGAAGAAGAAGATGACATAAAACCGAGGGCCAGGTCTATTCAAGGATTCACAGATGACTAGTTGGAAATGAAAAGACAAAGTGGAAAAAGAGATGCATCATCTAAAATAACTCATGTGAACCCTATCTCATTTTAATAATTACCTAATCCCTCTAATGTATCCCTTTTGATTAATAATGTAGGTGATATCCCTCTGCCTAGAAAGAACGCGATTGCAAGTGAACACCCTACTACATCTCGGACAAGGTCAACTAAGTCTCAGGCTCTTGCATAAATGGCTTCCCCAGACTAGAGTTTCATAGATATTGAGACCAATGATGAAGACATCTCCCTTACACTAGAACATCAAAAGAAAGTATATGAATTTTTTGGTGGTAAAAGTGGTTCTCAGTAAGAATATGCAACACCTGCTAAAAAATAGATAAAAGGCTAACTTCTAGTTCATTTCCTCATTGCTTGACTGATTCAGTGAACCAAAAGCGTAGCTTCAAGCCTATTTCCCTATTGGTCAAAGAAATAGTTACCAAGTATGAAATTCATGCTCCAAAGGCGAAAAGAGAAAAGAATATTGCAAGAATGAGAACAGACCCTATTACAAGGAAGGTAACCACTGAGATTGTGACATATAAACAAAAAGAAGAAGTTCAAGAGCCTGAAGAAGAGGACTTTGAGGTCATGAAAAGTGAGTTGGGGGTGTTGAACTGTGATACAAGGGATCATATTTTTAAGTTTTTAGCTAATCATATGCTTGGTCAATATTAAAAATATGGAAAAGAAAAGAGAGATCTTAAAAATCTTGTAATAACTATGGCTGAATTCCTCAGCTCACTGAGCAACGTAGGAGCATTACCTCTAGCTCAAGCTCCATAGTCTTTCAGCCCTAATTCCTTGGACAACAAACAGATATTAAAGAAGATGCATCAAGGTAGGGCTTTGATAGAAGCTACAAATAACTAGATTGATAGCATTATAAAAGAAGGGAACAAATTCGTACAAGAATTCATCGTTACTTATGCAAAAGGAAAAGCGTTGCTCAGTGAAATTCAAACCTTAATCCCAGGATGGGAGTTAGATGAGTCTAAATATATATCAGTTGTATCTCAGATTCAAGAAGTGGAAGAATACAGAGTGACAAAGTTCTTATTAGAGAACCCGATGAAAACAATGGATCGATGTATGTTGTTCATACTAAAGAAAAACATGGGGTGGAAAGGCTCACTATTTAAAACTACAATCTTGAGCATGCAAGCTATGGGGATTGAAATTAAAGAAATGCACTGAAATACATGAAGTTAGTGAACCCATCAGGCATTCTCCAGTTTGACGAGGGGAACATGGATCCATATACTATGATTAAGGGCTTCTAAGCTTCCATGAACACCATCGAAGAGAGTAAAGATCTGACAGACCAGGATTTTACCAGAATAGAAAACACATAATCAATGTGGTACCTAAATAGAGTGCAATTTCCTAAGAAAGTGGAAAGAATCTAGGAGCTTAAGTGGGAGAAGGACGCTTGCCGAGAAAAACTAATAGGTTTGAAAAGTTAGCATTTTCTCCCGATGCAGGAGGTGGTGAGTACTTTCAGGAGTTGGAAGCTTGTTCGAGACACGAGGTAAGAAATAAAATAGCTAAAGATACAAAGTGGTTATATGTTGTTTAGTTATTTTTATAAGGGGATAGCTTTCTAAAATCCATTTCTATGTTTAGTTACTCGTTCATAAATTTTTTTATTTGCTAACAATCTGAGAGGCTGAGTTTTTTAGGGAGGCTTCCCGGATTGTAAAACTATTTATGCTGGAGCATAAGATGGTAGAAGGGATATAATTTTTATATTAGATGGTTTTTGGGCTTTTAGTACTGTTAAGTCTTAGATTTTTGAAAGAATTAAGTGGAAATATACAATGATTTGTACATGTTTTGGACTTTGATCTTTACAACACACATATATTAATGCAAAGTCTCAGTTTAGATCTCTGAGTTTAAACTTGTGGTGTATCAATTACTTTGTGGATCGGTATATGATTTTCTCTACATTATTTACTTTTTGTGTCATGATCATAAATATTTTCATGCAATTCTCATTATTCATTATAATAGGCAATTAATCTTATATGGTTGGAGGAATTGTGTTTTCCTAGAACTCTTTCTTATCTTATATGTGATTTCTAGAATTACCTCTATACCAAGGAGTATATGAGAGATCCTTGCATAGTTTCAAGGTAAAAGTACATTTGTATGTGGTTTATTCATAAATTCATTGAATATTTATGAGAGGGATTTGTACCTCATAAAATTCAGAGGGAAGAAATTACTTCATGCTTACCCAACTATTGTGAATCATTTGTCTTCAAAAGAGGTGTAGGGTCAATATATATTTTATTTAGTGTAGAGACAAATTTGTTCAGTAACAAGCATATAATCAATAACATAAAGTTGCAGTCCACTATCCTAAAGTAATCAACTTGCAGAATATAAAACTCTTAACAGTACAACATGTCATATAGCATTCACACAAGTATGACACTAGGATTTAATGTGAAAACCAAATATGGAAAAAACCACCAGTAACATGCTACCAAATTTTCACTCTTCTGAAGTGAACTCTGTGAGGAGCCAACCCTGTTAAAGGTTACAATATATATGGTTAAATGTGACCCTGTTAAAGATTTAATCACCCTGTTAAACATGAGCCTTGTTAGAGGACTTAGATCATTCCATCAAAATGTCACCTTGATTAAAGGATTTACAATATGATTGTTAGGTCAACCTTGATTGAAAGGATTTTGACTGATACAATGGTTAGAAAGTGACAATAGATTTGATCTGAAACATACAACTCAATTTGATAATACAGATCCACTTTAGCTCAAATGCTAATTCACTAACTAGCCTCCATTATCATCTCTATTGTTAGCATACAGATTTTCCTTCTTATTAAAATTACTAAAAGACTCAAACACTCTTGCCCAAAAGAAGGAAAAACCAATACAACAGTTGAGTTAGTCAATCACGAGTAAACTCTCTGTGATCAAAGGAGAAGCTACCTTATATAAAGATCAATCTTGATAAATCATTTATTTGAAAAGACTGACTAGCAGAAAGGAAAATATACTTTTATCTAGAAAGTATGAAAGGTTTTTCAGTTCAACATACAAAATGATTATAATAAGATTTATATTCTGAGAAAAATCCACACTTTATCTAAGCTGACTGACTAAGATTGTGAAAGAAAATATCTCCAAAAGATCGATTTGACATATGCTGAGATAAAGTTGAAGAATGGATAATTAATATTGAAACACATGTACAGATCATAGCTGTAAGATATCAATTCCAACTGAAACCAATATCCAAGAAATAATTAAACCAACTGATCCAAGGAAAATACTATTATCTGTTGTATAAATACCAACTGATAAAATATCATGTGTTTCACATCAAAATTAAGACCATTAATCTCCAAGTTTTCTAGTAAAATATCAAACTATAAGTTTTGTGCTAGCAGAGAACTGACCATTACAAGGTCATTTAAAAATTAATATATAGCCACGCATGGCCTTTTAGTTTCATAACTAAAAATCTATTTCAGGAAAATAGAAGTAACAGTGTAACTACCTGAAAACCATCTATTCAAAAATCTAATAACTGCCTACCTTTTCCCAGCCTCTGTATTGCTAGTATCATTGGCTATTTTGCATGTGGCGGTCCAATCCTCAAATTTAACCACAAAAATCTCCAGCATCGTCTAATTTGGTGGAGGAGCCAGATTGTATCTTTGCTCCCAGATGCATTTGCAGCTTTGTAACTACTCCATTTTAGTCTCCAGCATTTTCATCTTTTCCGCACCCAAGGTCACCAGTGATTGCACCTCGGCTATGACTAAGCAGTCCTAGGTTTCCATCTCCTTCACATCTTTTAGTCTTTGAATATTTTTTGCAAAACACTCTTTCATCTCAGCAGCATCAACTTCATTCTTTTCTTCACCTTTTGATAGCTTATATAGATTTGCAACACAACCATCGAGTTCCTCTTCAGCACAGGTGATTCCTTTAAGGACTTGACTGGATTCTTTGATGCCTTGATCGAAAAGGTTACATTTCCACTCGATGTTAACTTTGGAAACAAATAGCAAATTGGCATCGGCTCTAGGTATTACTTAAAAATTTGTCTATATCGTAAGTGAAGGCTCCTTCCAGACTGGTCACTTCCATAGCCAAGACATCCCTTTTCATTTCCCAAAGTTTCATAATAGCTTCTACAACATTCACCAAAGTAGAAGACCTGTTGGTGACTTCTTCATAATTTTGAGCAAAGCTAATGAATTTATTTCCCACTTCTGATTATCTGGCGAGTGCACATCCAAATTCAAAGGAACTATTGCCAACATCTGGGAAACAAGGTTTTGCAATTGATGAATGTATTTGGCCATTTCACACAAAGCTTACTTCAGTTTCATTTTATCCTCAACATCTTTGAGCACCCTTTGATTGATTTTTCTGTTTGCAGAATTCAAAATCTTTAAATTTGTACCCCTGGAAGAAAATCCCAAATCAATCTTTTCCACATTGAAGTCTTGTTTAGTGACCTCGGTACTAGGCTTTTTGGAACTTGGCTTAAAGATCTCTGCAACCGAATGACCAGTATTTGGGTCTATGTCTACCATAGACTCTATCTTTGGTTTCTTCATCCTTGGGGTTTTTCCTAGATATTTGCTAACCAAATCACCCACAGGAACAGAAGTGGGGACAATATTCCTTTTCTTATTAACAAATAATTCCATCCAATTGGGGGAAACAGGGGTTGCATTTTTCAAATAAATAGTAGTACCGGGATTATTTGGAGTGATGGGATCTTGTGAATCTATATCTCCACACCCTCTTATTGGTGCTAAATCCATGCTCGATACTTTTCTTTTCTTTGATCTTTTGGAATGCTTTGCACTAGTCTTCTCAGTATAAAAATCAAGTTCAATATGAATAGGATGACTCACTTTTCAACCCCTTTTACTTCTTTGCCTGGTAATCTTCACAGAGTCATCAAGAACCAACTCTGAGCCTTCAATGTTATGAGTTTCTGGAAGATCAAAAGTACCTGTAGAAAGCAATGGTTCAACTACATTAGTCAAGAAAGGGGAACATTCAAATTTTGGAGTCCTTGGGCTCCTTGTTTTCACTACTGAAGTTGCCTGAACCTTCTTCCTTTGAGCTTTGAGCCACTGCTCTTTCCTCTGAAAGACTTCTTTGGTTAAATATTTTATATCAGCTTCTTCATTCTCTAACCAATCAATTCTTTGGATTACTATTTCTACATTTGATGTTCTCTCTTCTGAACTCATTGTATCTTCATCTTCATCTTTTATGTTTTTAATGCTAAAAGGGAGCCTTAAAGACACAATTTGTTTAAGAGAAAATCTGGAATGCATTCTTTTTGTAATTTCCATTTCATCCATATAGTCTTCCCAGAAGTCTTCTAATTCTGGTTGGTGTAGGAATGTAGCACCAATTCTAAAATGGCTCTCTACAAAGCCCTTGCTGTCAAAATATTTTCTTACTTGGTATGGGTGGAAATTCATCTCTTTCAACTCCTTTGTCAAAAAGGCAAAGTCATACATTAACTTGAATACGTAATACCCCAGTTCTAATGGGAAAAAGGCACCCACTCCCTGCTTAACCTGATATTTCTTCTCCACCATCAGCAACTGTCTCACTGTCTCAAGCAGAAAATGCTTGTCCAGACAATATCAGGGAAGTCTTAAGGGAAAATCACTGAAACCTCCCACCCTTAAATAGCTGAAAGTAGGAAACTGGATATAGATACTACCATAAAGCTTCACAAATTTTAAGGCTTCTTCTGATATTCGGTACTTAGGTTTTCCTTTTATTTCAAAAACTAACTTGGCCATGAAGGTATCATGTATCTTCTTAAAACCTACAGGACTTCTTCTTATCTGTAGTAGGGAATGGTATTCATAGATGGTCATATTGCTATTCCACTCCTCGTGTGGCAGACCGTCCCAAATTCTACACATAGCAAGGATGTAAAAAAGATAAGAGGACATATAGAAATTTGAAGTTTGGGCTGGTTTTGACAAGGCTTCATGCAACTGTTCAGATATAATCTCTGCCCAATCTACAACATTATGAACATCTAGAATAGCTTGTACAAAAACATACATCCAATCTTCCCAGTAGGTGTCTACAGGATTACCCTTGACTCTATTCAACATAACTATTATATCCCTTACCTCCCTAAATAGGAGATCTTTTTTAGGTGTTCTGGCCAGACGGGAACCCCCTTTCACTGGGTCTAACAGCCAATCTCTTGCTATATTGTTCCTATACTCTTTTTGGTTTTGCACAGAGTCCACTACAGCTTTACTAATACTCCAATCTTCGTAAACCTCAGCTTGTGGAATTTTAAATGCAGCTATTATCACTTGCCTATTAACATTTACTAAGACTTCTCCACTTTCTATGTTAATGCATCTCTCAGCTTTGTTGTATCTGTTGTGGCATTCTACCATGAGCTCTAGGCATGAGACTGTAGACGTCCAAAATCATCCTTATATTAATTTAATTAATATTCCCATAACATTATAGTTAATTTTAATTAATTATATCTGTTATATTCTTCTATCTATTTAATTAAATATGATTCATTCTCCTAAGTATTTGAATTTAATTTAAATACTATTCCTTTTAATGTATTAAATCTTATTTAATACATTATCCCTCATTAATCCCGTTTAAATAAATTTTTAATTTATTTATTCCTTCACATGACTTAAATTCTACTAAAATACAATTAATCCAAATTAATTTGGATTAAGCTAATTTGAACCTAGATCCTACCCTACCTCACATCACTCTCACCAAATAAACCTATTTATTAATTAACTAAGGTTAATTAAGCTAATTCCTTAATTCCTACAACAATTAGTCTTAATTATTTGCTCACACATGTGTGAGCAAATTTCCAAAAATTTGACTTTCCACATAATTCTTTATTTGGTGCAAACAAGGTTTCTTACACCCATGATGACACCTTCTTACACTTTCTAAAAGTTTCTCATTGGCCCAAAACTCTTACACCCTCTTACACCTTCTTACAAGATCCTTCACATGTGTACTTTAAGTACACTTTGACCTATCACATCGAAAGTTGCTCACACATGTGTTAGCAAAGTGGGCCTCTTGCATGGCTTATGTGTCCCTCATGTGGCACCTATGTGGATGCCACATGAGCTCCACCTCATCCAAGCCCTCTCTCTCCTCCAAAAACTCTATAAATAGAGGCCTTTTTCAAGAGCAAAGCATCTCTTGTTTTTGCATTGTTATCATGCTAGTTTCATTCTAGAGCAATTTTAGTATTTTCATAGCAATTGTAGTCCTTAGTTCATGTTTACTTCATCGTTGAATCTAGATATCACATCTTAGGTTTATAATGGAATGAATCTTAGATAGTTTTGTTTATCTTGCATATCAATCTAGTTTAGTTTTGCATCCATATGATCATTGTAAAGACTTGAGACAAGTTCCTCATACTTGCTCTTGAGTCTTTCACTCTCTTAGTTGCATTTTTAGATCAATAGTGGGATTTATATATTGTGTTGGGAGAGCACACCCACACACCTCTCTAAGAGAAAATCAACAAGGTCTTGGGTGCCCTTGTTCAGCTCATCGAAGGTCATGGTGGAGTCTTCTTATTTTTTAAGAGTATGCTTTTAGACATGTTAGTGTAGCTTAAATGATTTATATATTCTAACATTTGCATGTCTGAGCGTGCTCCCAATAGGTAGGTTTCTAGCATAGACATTTTGGCACGCCCGGTGGGACCCACATCCCTATTTTTCTAACATATTTTACAGAATTTTTCACAGATCGGAAAACTCTAATGCAGACCCGTCTCCGCTCTGCAGATTGCCATCTCCGCAACTCGGTCGTCTGCGCAGATCACCGTCTGCACATAAAATCCACTGTCTCTGCTTTCTTAAGACAACTTATTAAAACTGTGGTTTAAAATTGATTTTTACTAATTTTCAGTACTTTTAGCTCTCAGGTTTCTGACAGACACAGACTTTTAAAGAGTTAAATGCTGTCAAAATTAATAAAAATGTTATTTTTCAGTTTTAATATGTTTGCTTGTTTTATGTAAAAATCTAACTATTTGTTCTTTGTCGTCTGCACAGGTTTTTTGTCATTTCCGCAGACCACCGTCTGCGTAGATCACCGTCTGCGCAACTGCGCCATCTGCACCTATTTTCTAAGACGTGTTTTTTAACACATTTTATACTTCAAACTACTAACAAGTGCATACAGGTTGTTTTATTTATGTTTTTTGAAGGACAGTAATGAACTTGTATGATTAAACACTTCTTTTGGAATTGCATAAAATGAACCTCACCAAATCTTGAATGCTTAAGGGAATGAACTTCACAAACTCTTGAATGATTTAAATTAAATCAAACACACCTTTTACAAGCTTTCCTTTTTGCTGTGTGGGAAAAGAATTGAACATGTATGCTTAATCACACTATTGTGTCTTTTGCTTAGGTAGAAAACACATAGTTGCTTTAATTAGGTTCAATTTGGAAAATGAACTCTTCTTGGTGTGTTTGAAGAAGTGTTTTTCAACACTTCTTTCAAGCTTATTTGTCATTAGATAGATCCTTTTAATTTAAGTGATGCTTTGATTAAACTATAGCCATATCCTCTCCCCTCACCTTCGCGGATATTGGGTGAAGAGAAAGCTTAGCTTAATCAAGCCTCTAGAGAGGCCTTTCTAGAGGGAGTGCTTCCCCTTTAGAGGATGACCTCAAACCGGTAATCCCTTCGGCCGGTATAGAAATAAGGTGCAACCCAAAGGTCCGTTTTATCCCTTCAAGCTTGGGCGGGTCATGTTCAATGGTAGTCCATACTGAGTGAATATCCCTCAGCATACTGGCATGGTTGAACTAGAGACTTAAGTGTCTCACGTCGTACAAACTGATTGCGGGGATGCCACAAAACCTTACTAGCAACTGTAAAGTAGTAGCCTACTCGATTCACCTCTGAATGGTGACTTATTATAGTGTAAGGGGAGGGAAGAATCTCCCCCCAAGATTTCCATCATACGTGTCCCAGGGTATTATGTTGCGAAAGAGATTTTCGTAGCACGGCGACAATACCTGGCAAAAGGCAAAAACACAGGCGCCCTTCTGGGGGTGACAGGCTGCGTGAGCTGAAGGACTACCAAGCAATGGGCCTATAATATTTCATGCGAAGCCAAATTCCTTAGGTAGCTACTGCTTGAACTGTCTTTTGATGTGCTAGACCCAGTGAAAACATAAGTGGTTTGAAAGAATCACTTAAACATAAACAATCGAAATATTGCAAAGTTAGAATAAAATCCCTCAATGTCACATATGATTGTATCCCTCAAGGTTTCTTTGTCCCTTGTTGGATTGTTTTGAGATGTGTGTCTGTTATTTTTTGGTCTACTTGTGCTTAAAATCAGTTCTTGCCATCGAACAATTTGCCTGAAATCAGACTGAACATCAAAAAACTGTCCAGAATTTCAACACACTGCCTTAGTCTCAGTCGGCCGTCTCCGCTCTGGATCTGCCATCTGCACAGATTACCATTTGTGAAGACTATCATCTGCGTCTGAGACTACCATCTCCGCTTCAAAATAGTGACCTTCAAAAATTGACCAAAATAATTGAAATTTGACCATCTGCAGGACCTTGAAACCAATTGTCTTAAGTCATTCATCCACTTGGCCAAAATTGATTTTTCCATGACATGACCAATTTTAAGAAGCACAAGAAGGTCAAACTTCTTAAATCTTCAGTCCTTAGAGAGAAAAATGAAACCACCCATAAATCCAAGGAATTCCAACACATTGCAACATCTGTCAAACAAGGTATTGAACATCGTGAGAAGCTTGACAAAATTATTTACAACAATACCGTTTGCAAGTTTATGGCCAAGTTTTTACTCAATAGATCTTTTATCTCTCTTGAACAATACAATTAGAAAACACCTGACTTTTGGATCATTCTTCCACTTCTTGCATCACCATCATCATCCTTTCTTTGGAGCATTAAATCAAAATCAAATCAAATCCTTAGGTTAAAAGACCTCAATCAAGAGCATTGTTGACCTTCATCCTCAAACAAACACAATATTGCTTGTAGACCATCAGTCCATCTCAAGTAATTTAAATCCCTTAGTGATATCCTATTTTTCTTGAGATCACAAGTCCATCTTCAAGTA
>MU224275.1:196999-224938 GCA_018584345.1 Thuja plicata
TATTAATTAACTAAGGTTAATTAAGCTAATTTCTTAATTCCTACAACAATTAGTCTTAATTATTTGCTCACACATGTGTGAGCAAATTTCTAAAAATTTGACTTTCCACATAATTCCTTATTTGGTGTGAACAAGGTTTCTTACACCCATGATGACACCTTCTTACACTTTCTAAAAGTGTCTCATTGGCCCAAAACTCTTACACCCTCTTACACCTTCTTACAAGATCCTTCACATGTGTACTTTAAGTAGACTTTGACCTATCACATCTAAAGTTGCTCACACATGTGTGAGGAAAGTGGGCCTCTTGCATGGCTTATGTGTCCCTCATGTGGCACCTATGTGGATGCCACATGAGCTCCACCTCATCCAAGCCCTCTCTCTCCTCCAAAAACTCTATAAATAAAGGCCTTTTTCAAGAGCAAAGCATCTCTTGTTTTTGCATTGTTATCATGCTAGTTTCATTCTAGAGCAATTTTAGTATTTTCATAGCAATTGTAGTCCTTAGTTCATGTTTACTTCATTGTTGAATCTAGATATCACATCTTAGGTTTATAATGGAATGAATCTGAGATAGTTTTGTTTATCTTGCATATCAATCTAGTTTAGTTTTGCATCCATATGATCATCGTAAAGACTTGAGACAAGTTCCTCATACTTGCTCTTGATTCTTTCACTCTCTTAGTTGCATTTTTAGATCAATAGTGGGATTTATATATTGTGTTGGGATAGCACACCCACACACCTCTCTAAGAGAAAATCAACAAGGTCTTGGGTGTGCTTGTTCAGCTCATTGGAGGTCATGGTGGAGTCTTCTTATTTTTTTAAGAGTATGCTTTTAGACATGTTAGTGTAGCTTAAATGATTTATATATTCTAACATTTGCATGTCTGAGCGTGCTCCCAACAGGTAGGTTTCCAGCATAGACAGAGACTACCTCAGGAAAACCAGCTGCCTCAAGAAAACCACTTTGTCAAATCTTGACACAGATAGCCTCCTCAACTATTTTCCTTAACCTTTGTACAATTTCCTCTATATTATCATCCATTATCATTGTGTCTCTCATCTAAGGTAAACAGCTACTGATTGGGGAAAATTTAATTTCCTTTGTGAATTTTACTCCAGAAAAAGACATATTGAAACAAAAACTTGCAGGAACTCACACACATAGATCTTTGCTTTTAAAATGGAGAAAGCTTAAAGGAAAAAAAGGCCAAGGTTACTATGAAACTCACCATTTTCCTATCTTCTAAGAAATTACCTCGCTGCTCCAAGGCGCTTCCAGAAACCAACAAAATAGAATAAAAAAGTAGAAGGAGAGGAAAAATAAATATACACACTTTGCTTCGATCTCCAATAACTTGACATGATGGCCACGCCATAAATTTTACCACCACAATAACTGCAAATGAGTTGTTTCTCACACTCCAAATTAGGAAATAAAAATGTTGAACTGAGCTAGCAATCATTCCTTGAGTCTCATCAATCATTTTAGCGTCAGCATATAAATTTTTGCACGTGGCCTCTTACTTGTTTATTATCACTTCTCGAAATCCTTACCTTGAACTATAACATGAGTTCAAAGAATAGGATTCAAAAAGGTTTAAATTTATTCATGCACATTACAACAATGGTGGGTCCTAGGATATTTATGACAGACTTTGGAAAATGTGACACACAAAAACACCACCGCAGAAAAATCTTGACAAAATCATAAAAGTGCATATTAAGATTTGAACTTTGTACCATGGGAAAGAGGTACGAAGTTCAAAATTCAATTTATAACCTGCACAATAACATGTGACCGTGATGCCAAATGGGATAAGCTTTAACAAGAAGCCACTTTGCTAAGATGCATCTGTTAGAAAATATTTTGAACTTTGAACTTTGTACTGGAAAAATTCTAGTAAAAGGTTCAAGGTTCAATTTACAATGTGCAACTTTATAAAGGAAAAATTGTTACCTTCGGAAAGATTTAAAAGTTTTAAAGACCAGCAACATCTATCACTCAAATCTTCTTGGAAATGTGTCAAGCAATCACCACTGTGCAATCTTATATTGCTTTTCTTAGCCTCCTCTTCCTTCCACTTAGATTTTTCCAATCAACTGAATCAACCTCATCTCCATAACCTACAGTTAAGTTAATCTTATACCTCTCTGATTAGGTAGCTTGATCTTTTTCCACTTAATCATCACCGTAGATCTTAGGGTTTGGTCAGATCCAATGAATCCTTCCAATATTTTGTTCTCCTTCTACCTTGTGTAATACATCTCAAAACTCTTTCTTGAATCCATACATAAAAATGTCAAACATATATTAAATGCTCATTTAATTATCCATAATGATCATCCTTATCTTAAATACACTTTACATATCGCAAGAATTCAACTATGTTGGCTGGGATCTCAAATCTTTCTCAAACTATCAAAATATTGACACACAGTCATCATTGTGTTCTTCCACTCAGTCATCACTAGATAACTCGGTAATTAATGACACTCAGTAAATGCTGATACTCAGTCAACACTATATTTTCTTGGCATGTATTAGGACTCGGTCACCACTCGCATCACTTGAGACAAACTATTTAAACTTAAGTTCCTTGATCTTCTTCTCTTTGCTTGGTCAAGACTAAGCTTGTAGTCTTCAAATATTCACTTAGTCTTAAAGATAAACAACACATTACCTTGCCAAGTTGCAATCTTATCAAGTATTCACTATAGTTTCTCATAACTCAATAATTTCACTAGGTCTCCTTGTTATCTCCTCTTTACAAATCTTCTTCATCAATCAATTGATATGGCACTTTACTAGATAGTAACTATCTTACGAGTTAAGGTTTGACATCAATAGCAATATAAAAATTGTTTCAATTGTGGCTTCCAACATTTTTATTGGGAGAATGTTAGTTTGGAAAAATTGAGTGACATGTGATGTATTGATGAATAAGTGATGTGAAAAACTAGATACTTTTCTAACCCATCTTAATTATCTATATTTATTTTAGAAAAATCTTCAAATTCTATATCTATTGGTAAACAAATTTTTCACTGTGAATGCTTCTTCAAAATTCACCATGTTCACCTAAGGAGTAGTAAGACTTGTGCCAAAATTTGGATACATTACAAATAGATCACAATCTTCCTCTGCGTTTGATGCGGGAAACTCCCTCTTATGATGGGGGGTATTTGGTATTTTCTATGTATTTTTCACTTGAAAGTACAAAAAGGATATAGAGAAAAACTTAAAAGAAAAGGATAACATAAATCCGAAAAGTAGACATACTAATACTAGTTGAGATTCACAATGTATAGTGATTACAAAGGAGGTTTTAGCAAAGAATGCAATGATTATTAAAGAAGGATAAAAAACCTTGAAATACAAAAAGATATACTATTCCAACACATTCACATCAACATACCAAGAAATGAATGCATTTCATCAAATCAATTACATATTTTAGAAAGACTATTAGATTCAATCAATTTACATAAAGGAATTACCAATTTTACATACAAAAAATCAATAATAATAACTAATGAACACATTTCAGATATATGAATAAATTCATTCTTCATTATCTCTTTGAAAATATACAAGTTCAAAAACTCTTTTGTATATAGTGTAAAGCCAAAAATATCATTGGAAATTGTACTGTCTTAAAAAGTAAGCAATTGCTTTTGTGCACTTTTTGGGACAGTTTAGCTCCCCTTAATGTGTTTCTCACATTTAGGACCTCCTATTGCATTCAATTATCCCCATAATTTGAACAAGATCCTTTTCTTTGTCCAAACTTGCACAAAATTCTAGGATGGCTTTAAAGTCTATGTTCCATCTCCCATTAGTTCGTCCAATCACAAAATCCATCTCCCTCATAGATTTAGATGCATTTACGACTGATTTTCATGCTTATCTCACCATATTTCCTCCAACCCCCTCAATACTTCTTGGGATCTAGGATTTTTGCCCTATGATTTGCACCTCTCGGTATAGGTCAACCTTGACCTATCCCTAGTACAGGTCAACCTCAACTTGTACCCCAAGAGGTGAATTTTCATTGGCTCCGAGGCTTGATGCAAAGTATTGGCCTTTTACCACCTAGTGTAGTCGGCCTTTTTTATTTTGATGCCTGAAATCGGTATAAAAGGAGGCATTTTCACTTCATTTGGACATATATAAATTTTATCTACATTAGATATAGAATACATAACATAAAACAACATACACAAATTCAAGAAGCAAACTAGCACAAGTATTAAAGGTCTTTTGGTGATTTCAAGCAAGCATTCATTGAAGACATCCATTCAATCAAGCATGCATTTCCTTCTATAGATCTAGCATCTTTGGAGACAAAGGAGTTTATCCATCTAAGGAGAAGATCTACATTCATACACTCAAGATTTTTTCTTCAATTTCATATTGAGGTGAATTACACTACATCCATACATGAGGTTTTGTCTTACATGATTTCCTTTTTTTGTGTTGAGTCAAGGCTATTGCATTAACACATTTGATTACGTATTAAGCCCAATTATTATATAGTATATTTTTTATTTCTAATCCTTACTACATGGTCGAATATTCTTTATTTCAATTGATGCAAGGAGGGTTAGTAATTAGGGCCTAGGGCACTCCTGAATTCCAAACTAGCTTGCAGATACATAATACAGAAGAAACAATACATGAAGGAGAGAAGAAACAACATATGCTTTCATTAATTGATCAAACTCAATACATGTCAGGCTGTAAGGCCTTCCCTATTTTGTCCATATACATTTAGATGAATTATAGAATGATCTTCATACATGCAAGGTCACAGACCTGCCTTCCAAATATCTCAACACTTAATCTTCTATCACAATTTGATACCAAATTCCTCCTAAAAACTTATGCCCTAAGCTAAGAACAAAGAAACAAATATATATAAGATTCCACCAAAGAGGTCAACTCAAATCCCAAAGAGAGACCCAGATTTAGGTCCACACAAATCCCAATGAGAGACCACACATTAATTACACCACAGAAATTAAATGTAGAAGTTAGCCAGATCAGGATAAACAACTTGGTAAGAAGATAACTGAGCAACATGATCAACTCCCTAAGAACATAACTAAGCACCAGAAATGAACTCCATGAAAGAACTACTGAGCAGCCAATATACACCGAGACCCATCGATAAAGCAAGAAAAAATAAGTAACTAAGAAACAGGGTTACCAAGTACTTCACTGAGTAGCCTCCAAACAAGCTAAAGAACAAAAGAAAACATATTTTTGGTTGAGAAAGATGTCCAAGGACCCAAGATTCTCTTGCACCAGACACCTGGGGTTAAAAGAAATGATTCCTTGAATCATGTATCAGGTCCAACCTAAAATGAATCCAACTTAGATTGAGAAATCCAAGATGATACCTCAATCGGTATGTTCTTCCATTTTATCAGATACTCCATGTATTCCTTTCCTCTTGTACTTCTGCAAACTCTCTATTTTAAGATATGTTCAACTTCCTCTATATGTTTCTTAGGGTAATCACTCAGTACTATCACTTCTTCATTAGCTTCTTTATATTGATACAAGTCTAAAATATTAAATATGGGTGATATATCCATGTCATCAGGTAATTCCACTTCATAAGCATTTCCATTGTTAAATCTTCTCAGTATTTTGCAAGGACCAAATTTCTTCATCTTTAAGTTACCATATGTGCCAATGGGAAATCTACCTTTCTTTAAATGAACCATTACAACTTCACCAACTTCAAAAATTTTATTTCTTCTTGGTCTATCTGCACTATTCTTGTATTTCTAATTACTTTTCTCCAATTTTTGTTTACATCCTCATGCAATGTCTTCATAAACTTAGCAAACTTTTCTGCTTCAACACTTCTTTTCTCTTCTCTAGTAATATTTCTCAAGTCTAATATACCTCTTGGTTCTGTGCCATCAACAATCTCAAAAGGTGTCTTTCTAGTACTTCTATTTACTGGACTATTGTATACAAACTCTACTAGTGCCAACATCAAATCCCAATTACTAGGTGTGTCTCCAACTAAACATCTCAAAAGTTACCCAAAATTTGGTTTACAACCTTTGTTTTTCCATCAGTCTATGGATGAAATGTAGAACTATATTTCAACTCAGTATCCAACTTCTTTGAAAGTGTTTTCCATAAATCGCTAACAAACTTACTATCTCGGTCAAAGATAATACTCTTCAGTAATTCATGCAATCTGACAATCTCCTTAAAGAAAAGATCTACTATATGTACTACATCTGATGTTTTCTTACATGGTATGAAATGTGTCATCTTAGAAAATCTATTCACAAAAATAAAAAATGGAATAATTACCTCTTGTTGAACTTGGTAAGCCAAGAACAAAATCCATGTTGATATCACTCCATGGTTTCTCACGAATAGTAATTAGTGTATATAAACTAGTATTCTGACTTACTCCTTTTGCAACTTGACAAACTCCACAACTTTTCATAATTTTTTTAACATCCTTATACAACTGAGGCCAAAATACCTTTCCTTAAGCAAACTCAATGTTTTATCAATACGAAAATGTCCATCCAAACCACTACTGTGTTTTTCCTTTATCAAATTAGTTCTCATTGATCCTTTCGGTATGCACAACTGAATACCTTTGAAGAACATATCTTCCTAAATGAAACAGTCTTCATACTTACTTGATTGATTTGGAATAGGTGCTCAACACACTCTCCACTGCTCAGAAAAATCAGGATCACTTTCATACAAATTCTTCATATCATCAAAACCAAGAACATTAATTCTCATTTCGACCAAAAAAGATCTTCTTCTACTCAATGCATCAACAACTTGGTTAGAAACTCCACTCTTATGCTTAATCACAAGTGTGAAATTATGCAAATACTCTATCCATTTTATATGTCTCTGATTCAACTTATTTTGACTACCCAAATATTGTAAATCCTTATGATCATTATACAACCAAATTCACTTGGCATGAAGTAATGTCTTCATTTATTCATAGCTTGAACAATAGCATAGAATTCTTGATCATAGATAGAATATTTTCTCTTAGCGTCATTCAACTTTTCACTAAAGAAAGCAACAAGTTTATCTTCTTGAGTCAACACAGATCCAATTATAGTTCCACTTGCATCACATTCAACTTGAAGTACCTTATTAAAATTAGGTAAGGCTAACACAGGTAACTCAACAACCTTCAACTTCAAAATCTCAAAACTCTTATTAGCTCCATGTGTCCATTTTAATTCTCTTTTATCACCTCTCATTGTCTCAGTCATAGCATTACAAATAGAACTGAAGTTTCTGATAAACTTTCTGTAAAGATTTGCCAATCCATGAAATGATCTTACCTCACTGACATTCTCTGATGTAAGCCAACTAAGTAAAGCTTCAATATTCTCTTGTGTAGGCCAACTAAGTAGAAATTCATTCATTAATCTCATAAATGTACTCAGTGCATTAGTTAAACCAAAAGGCATAACCAACCACTCATACAAACCTTATTTCATCTTAAAAGTAGCCTTCCACTCATGATTTTCTCTAATTATGATATGATGATATCCACTCTTCAAATCAATTTTGGTAAAATATCTTTCTCCACTCAAATAATCCATTATATCATCCATCCTCAGTATAGGAAACCTATACTTCATAGTGATCTTATTGATTTCTCTTGAATCAGTGCACATTTTCCATTCTCCATTTTTCTTAGGTGCCAATATAGATGGTACTACACATGGACTCAATTTCTCTAATCAAACCCTTGTTCAACAATTCATGAACTTGTCGATTAAGCTCTTCATTCTCGGTCGGTGTTAACCGATGTGGTCCCTTGTTCGGTAAACTAGCTCCAGGAATTAGATCCATACAATGACTAATATTTCTCATTGGTGGCAAACCATCAGGTACATTATCTGAAATAATCTCCTTGTACTTAGTAAGTAACTTCTCAACTTCTGCATGAATTTCATCTTCTGTATTCTTACTCGGTTTTTTAGGAATCAAAGCATAACAAATATCATTTCTTTTCAAATCCTTAACAAACTGTCTACCTTTTATCAAACAAAATTTCACAGATGTATACATCTCACCAACAGATTCTTCAACCAAAGGTAACAAGATTTGTTTCTTACCATAAACCCAAATAGTATATTTATTCAATCTTCCATCATGTATATCATGTCTATCATACTGCCAAGGTCTACCCAACAAAATATGACAACAATCCATTGGCATAATATCACACAACACCTTATCATAATACTTTCCAATTTTTAGATTCACAAAACATTGTTCACTCACCATTAATTTATGCTCATCCTTGATCCATGAAATCTTATAGGGTTTTGGATGCTTCACTCTTTCCAAATGCAACTTCATGATCATTTCCTCTGATGCCAGATTCTTTGAGCTTTCGCTATCAACAATTACCTTCCAAACTTTGTCTGCAACTCTACATCTAGTTTTGAACAAAAATTTTCTGACAGGATCTTGTTTATCTGTCTCACTCTATAGTATCCTTCTAATCATGATATTTCCTTCCTTATAAGGTTCATTTGGTGAATCCTCTTGCACCAAAGAATTTCTTCTACTACTAACTTTCTTGCTTGCATGTGTACATTCAAAAGATCGATGTCCTTCTTCACCATAATTGTAACAAGTTCCTTGGAACCCTTTTCTACTATAACCACCTCGGGAGTAATTTCCTCTTCCTTGGTATGAACTTTTACCTTTCCATTTAGTCTTTCCTTTGTCTTGAGATGTGTCTGAAATTGACTTGTCTAGTTCAGATCTACTATTTTCTCCATGATATCTATCTCTTCCTCTAGGGAATCTACCACCTCTGCCTCTTTGTCTTTGTTCATATCTTTTGTTCAATTTCTATTTGACTTTTAGGGAAAACTAAGATGCCTCTTCAATGATTTCCATCTTTACTAAGCTGATCTCATCTTGTATACAACTCCTTAATCCATTAAGATATCTTGCTATTCTTTCCACCTCACCATCCACATGTCCAGATCTGATGTCTAATCTTTAAAATTCTTTAGTATAGTCTTTTATCAAGATATCCTTCTACTTCAAACTTTGCATTCTCTGAATTAGGTTAATATGGTTATAAAAATATAGAAATTTGTCTTCCAATTTGTTTATCATCTTATCCCATACCTTTATTTTTTATTTACCTTTCTTCCTTTGATCCAATTGCAGATGCTCCCACCATAAGGATGCATGACATTTCAACTTTGTGCTTGCAATCTTCACTTTCTTCTTCTCTGATACATTTTCATACTCAAAGTACTTTTCCATCTTAGCATATTAGTTAGACCTCGATATGAATTTCCTCTCCCATGAACCATCTTGAATCTCTCTGCAATCGTAGGTCAGATCACAATCTGTCACCCCACAAAAATATCAACCAACAAGGGTTAGGGATTACAAGAAGAAACTTAGATCTCACCTTTTCTCCAATACCACTTGATGTAAGGAGGGTCAGTACTCAGGGCCTAGGGCACTCCTAAATACAAAAATAGCTTGCCAATACACAATACAGAAGCAACAACACAAGAAGGAGAGAAGAAACAACATATGCTTTCATTAATTAATCAAACTCAATACATGTCGAGCTGTAAGGCCTTCCCGGTTTCATCCATATACATTAAAAAGAATTACATAATGATCTTCATACATGAGAGGTCATAGAACTTCTTTCCAAATATCTCAACACTTAACCTTCTATCATAATCTGATACCAAATTCCTCCTAAAAACTGATGCCCTATGGTAAGAACAAAGAAACAAATATATATAAGAGTCCACCAAAGAGTTCGGCAATCAAATCCCAAAAAGAGACCCAGATTTAGGTCCACATAGATCCCAATGAGGGACCCCGCATTAATTAATCCATGAAAATAAAATGTAGAAGTCAGCCAGATTAGGATAAACAACTGGGTAAGAAGATAATTAATCAACAGGAACAACTCGGTAAGAACATAACAGAGGAACAAAAATCAACTCAGTGAAAGAACCACCGAGAAGCCAATATACACTGAGACCCATCAGTAAAGTAGGATAGAATAAGTAACTGAGCAGCAGGGTTACTGAGCACTTCACTGAGTAGCCTCCAAACAAGCTAAAGAACAAAAGAAAACATATTTTTGGTTGAGAAGGATTACCAAGGACCCAAGATTATCCTGCATCATCAATTCAAGGTTAATTCCTAAAGTGAGGCTTGACCAAGGAAATCTCCTCCCCACCAAAAAATTTCACTTTTCTTATGTGCAGGGGCATATCTACAGGTTTTTATGATCAGAAGTGGTAAATTTAGCATTACTAATTTTTTTGGAATTAAAGATCTCTGGTTTTTAGTAGTGCAATTACAAGTTGACCTCAACTTGTTCCCAATTCAACCTATACCCTCTACGTCTACTTATTCCTAGGACCTTCATATTTTCATAGTTTGCAGATTTCAGCTTCCAGATTCCAGATCCCGCTCTATTATGGTTTATAACACAGTTTGATAGTTTGATTAATGATTTGAATGTTCTTCCTCTACTATCCCTCAAGGTGAGTAAACTCTCCTCTTTTTCATTTCATAGCACTTACATTCATACATCATATTGCATAACATTTATGATTCCTTCTCTTAGGGAAAGAAAGAACAAAACCCAATGCCCCAATATCGAGAAGATCACAAATTAGCACCTTACCTTGTGCTAATAGGGTTTCCTTTGTGGTAAATTCTTGGTATTATTCCAATAAATTTAATTGGTCACATCACATTTTAGCTCCATTCTATTTTTGGCACCTTTCTCCCATGATAGATTTTTGGTGAACTCAACGCCTTTGTGCTTTATATCTTTTGATTGGGTAGTTAGATCTTCTTTGTGCATTGATCTACTTTATATCTTCACTTAATTGTGTGTGTGCAAGCATGGAACTCTATAAATTAGAGTGGTGTGTAATCATTTGTGGAATTGACTTTCTTGTCACCTCTCTTTATCAAATTCCCAAAATATATGATTAGTCTTTACATTTTTCTTTGTTTGTTTCCCTTCATGGTATTCTTGTATATGGCATAATGAACATAACTAATATAATGTTTCCTTACAAGGCATATTTCAAGACTATTATCAATATTTCATGTGACTTTCTTCTTCACATTTTAACAAAATGCATGAAATATATAGATTACATAAGACTCTTTGTTAATGAGTCTAATATTCCTAATACTAATCCTCCTACTCAAGATCAACCTCCTAATAATCCTCAAACTTTCCATCATATCCAAAACAGTTTTCATGATCCAAATATTAGACATTTTATAGATGATGCCTCTTCTCCCTCACCTACCAAAGATCATCCTAAAGAGAATATCGCTCCTATTATTCCTCCTTATATTACACATTTTCACTCACCTAAAAATCCATCACCTTCTCCATCTACACTTAGAGATACTTATACTATGAGATATAATATCACTACTCAACAAGGCTATAAAGGTTTAAGACTTGGTATTAATGAACAAGGAGTAAAATTTCCCATTAACCCTCCTCAAAAAAGTAATAAATGTGGTATAGGTTTTATTACCTATCACGGTTTTCCTATCACATCTTGAAGGTAGATATTTTGTAGACAAGATCTCTTCCTTTCAAGGGTCTCTTCTCATAAGTGATATATCCTTTTATGATTATCTATTTTCTTAGCCTATAAGAGTCAACACTCTTAGCTAAGATTGTGACATATATTTTTGTTTAAGGCTATCTCCTTGTGGATGGAATTAGGTATCATTGATTCTCTTCCTTATAATGTCTACTATGTAGCCATCATAAGGAGGGGGACATACATACGACCTCCCTTGTACAACCTTTTATGATTTTTTTTGTTTTTGCAACTGATCCTTAATGGGTATAAGTGATCCTAATCTAGTCCTAGGATGTGCATTTACATACAGTTTTCTCAATGGATAACGAACCATGTTATATTCATAGAGAACACAAACACAATCAAACCCCATGGTGACAAACTTATCAATCTGTGGGGTGCACACACAAACAATTCTTCATGGATAAAAAATCTTGATCTATTCATGAGGAGCACACATATGCATGCAGAAAAAGCCTCCAAAAGGTGTAAGTTTTTGATAGGATTGACTAGCACAACACACAAACCTTCTAGACCATTCAATTCTATCTTTTGTGTGGTTTACAATAAGAAACAAAAATCATACTGGGTGAGGTAATCACACTCCTCTTCCTTTTCTCTCTTTTTTCTTTTATTCTAGTAGATTAGATCATGGAGTTTGTATCATCATTGGTGGTTCTCTTTTTCTTCCTATGTGACCATCTATGCTTTTGCAATATTTTTCCAAACATGGTATTAGTGGATGAGGCATTTTTGGCCAAGGTCTCTTTCAGTAATTGATTTGAATTTTGTTTTAGTACTAACCCCTTTTTTGTTGATGTCTTTTGTTTTTTTCTTTTTTCTTGTTTTTTTTTTTTTTCTTTTTTTGGTGTCTTTGTGCATGGATGTGGAGTTAGGATCTTTAGTTTGGGGGCTTATTTCCTTAGAGTTAGCGATTTCTTATCTCCTTACAATTTGACACAATCATCTCTCTCTCTCTCTCTCTCTCTCTCAATGGTTAAACATACATGTCAATTACCAAACTAACCATAGCATAAACAATAAAATGAGAAATGATCATTAAATGATAATGAAAAAGTTAAGGGCTTAAGGTTGTAATCAATAGTACACTAAGAATCATGCTAAAGACAATGTGTTGATTCCTGAAATTTGGTTAAGTCTAAAATTTCCTAAAAACTCTCAAAATCTAGAATCTTTATCTTAACTTCTATGATGCTGAAACTAATCTCAAACATCTTGAAATTATATACATAAAATGTAACTTAAGTATAACTTAATCAAATGTTACATTTTATGTATGGCCTTAGTGTTGAAATTGGTCTGGCAGGGCTTGTTGGATTTTATTTGCCTACTTAAAAGGTTTTAGAATGTTTAATTGCCTATAGAGTACACGCACTATAGTGCACACACTTTATGGGGCACACACACTATAGGGTGCATGCCCTATGGCTTAGATTTCCCCAGCCTTAGGCTTAGGGAATCCAAGCCATAGGGTGTACGCCCTATTTATTTTGGGGAACCAAAATAAATTTGGCACCTTTTTGGTCCCCCATGTTCATACATATACACATGGTCTAGTACAAACTATTGTATACATTAAACTTCCTACAATACTAGCATAATACACATTAGACATATGCTCTATATCATCATTAGTCTAAGGACATATATATATATATATATATATATATTAGTTCAAATTTTTAAATCTATATTCAATATAGAGAGAACATACTTACTCAAAAATAATCAAATCTTTTTTTTACCTGATCTCTTTCAATTTTCATTTCAAGTATGTACCTCTCAACTCACAATTCTTTCATATCAAATACCTCTAAAAGTTGATATTTTAGTTCACTAACTATGAACTTGAAATTGTTGATAAGTAGCATATGATCCACATATAAGATAATAATAAGAATATGATCATCAATACATTTAATAAAAACATAGTGATCTTTACTTCTAACAAAACCCAATTCCATAGAAAATAAAACAAATTTTTGATACCACATTTAGGAAGATTATTTTAGACCTTAAAGAAAGAATTTTTCCTTACAAATTAAGTTTTCCTTTTATTTTTACCTCAAATCATTTAGGATGTTGGATATAAATTTCCTCTTCCAGTCTCCATGCAAAAAAGTAGTTTTAACATCCATTTTATCAATCTCAAAATCATTAGCTACAACAATAGATAAAAGAATTTTAATAGAGGATAATTTAGAAACAAGAGAGAGAATCTCACCAAAATCAAGTCCCTCTATTTAGGATTATCCATTGTCTACTACTATATCTTTGTACTTTTCTAATGAACTATCTACTTGAAATTTTATTTTGTAGTCCCATTTATAATCAATGACCTTTCTTCCTAAACAAGATCCTAGGAATCACATGATTCTAATACTACCATCTCCTCTAACATGATTTTCTTCCATGAATCATAATAATCTATCATAATGGATTCCTTGGAGGATCTAGGTTCACCATGATTACTTAATAAAAGATATATACAATGAAAATCTGGTGTGCTATACCTATTAACTAGATTTTTTTTGTCTTGTGGATCTTTTGAGAGTAAGTGTATGAAGCTCTTTCTATTATTTATCTTTCTCAACCTCTTCATTTTGACTAGTTTGATCAGTAACTGCCTTTGAGTCCTCATCTTATTCTTCCTCATCCTCATCCTCAAGATCATCTCTCTATTCTTCCCAAGTTATACTTTCCTTCTTGATTTCAAAATGCACTCTCTTTTCCTTTTCTTTTTCTTTTTGTTGTTCAAGATTAGAAATAACATTAAGCTCCCTAAAAATCATAGAATGTCTCTAAAAAAGATCAATTTCTTGGTTATCAGATTCCATAACTTATATCCTTTTAAATTATAGTGCCATATCCAATAAAAATATACTTTTAGATTTTGGATCCAACATAGTTTATTTTTTTTTAGGGACATGAACATAAGACTCAAAGCCACATACACTTAAATATGAAAATTAATGTTTCTTACCCATCCAGATCTCATAAGGTGTTGTATCAAAAGCCTTACAAGGAGATCTATTTAACAAGTAACAAGCAATACTTACAACTTCTGTCCAAAAGTATCTATTAAGTTGTGAACCACTTAACATACTTCTATCTCTTTTCATTATTTCTTAATTCATCCTTTTTTCGACTCTATTCTATTTAGAAGTATATTTCGAGTATTTTTTTGGCTAAAAATTCCTACATGCTTACAAAATTCATCAATTTTATTAGAAAAAAATTCACCTCCATTATTAGTTCTTAAAACATTAATTTTGCAATATGTTTTGTTTTCAAATAAGGCCTTAAATTCTATACAATTAGTGAAAATTCATATTTATGCCTCATAAAATATAACCAGGTATGTCTAGAAACATCATCAATAAATGAGACAAAATATATAGATCTTCCAATTGCTTCAATATCCACTAGTCCAAAAACATTTCAATGAATAATTTCCAATTTAATCTTACATATATTACCGTCGAAAGGAAATAATTTGTTTTTTCCAAACAAACAATGCTTACAAAATTCAAAACTCCCATCTGAATAGGAAAAACCATCTAATAAATTTTAATTTAAACTAGTTTATAAATCATTCTCACTAATGTGGCCAATATATAGTGTTACAACATACAATTATTTTAAGATTTGGTTACATTTGAAGATTAAACAACAATGTTGGCTTCAAGCTTAAATAAAGTCCCCTTCCTTGTATCACTTTCTACCACTAATTTTCCTCTTACTAATCTACAATAATGCTTGTCAAATGTTACATGAAATCCCATATCTTTTAACATGAAAAATGGAGTTAAATTATTTTATAACCAGGGACATGCAAAACATTTGAAAGAGATTTTATTATTCTATCACCGAAACACAATTAGATATTACTCATTCTAACAATAGGATATGAAGAGTTACCATCAAGGTTCATTTATCCTCCATCATATTTCTCATATGTGGAAAACCACTCCTTATGAGGAGTCATGTGGTACAATTATCCTGAATCAATTAACTAGTGTTCTATAGTCATTTCATGAAGAGAATAAATCAAGGCATCATCACAAACGTTTCATAATTCCCCTATAGAGGAATAAATTTTTTTCTTTGGATTATTTCATTCCTTATTAATATTCTCTCTTTCTAAAATTCCAAAACTTCACTCTATTTCTATTAAGAGACATTAAATTTCCACAACCCATGTTGAATTTATGTGTTGTTTTTGGATTCACTATGTGAAAATATTTTTGCATAAATGTTTTAGATTACACTCTATGATCCATCACAATTTTTTGCTTCATATCTCTTCTTATATCTTGATGATGGATCATTGAGTGTGAGCTGAGACGTCAATACAAAAACATTTTCACACAGTTGAATCTAGAAAGAACACATAAATTTTATTGCTTAATACCAATAATTTTAGATTTTCTGTTAGACTTTTCTTTAGACTGATTCTTATATCATTTAGACCCTCTTTATTTTGGCCTTCCTCTATATTGAGAGCTTCACCTAAACTATTCGTAGTCTTTTTCTTCATCTTTTGTGCTACAAAAGTTCCAACATGAGCATCCATATTTGGAACTTTGACGTTAGTAGTGATAGAAAGAATGCAATTTTCCCATGAACTAGATAAAGAAAAAAAGAATGATGTATTTATCCTATTCTTAAATTGATACATACATATATATATATATATATATATATATATATATGGATGCTAGTTGACTTAAAATAAAATTAAGGAAATTTAAATGCTCACTTATTGATTCACCTTCCTTCATCGTAAGAAAAAAGCCTTCATTTCAAGTAAGGCTTATATTCCATAAATTTGGCTTGGTATATCTCACCGATATGATTATACAAAGCATAAGAAATATTTTATTTTGACTCATCTAGGAGAACAAAATCTAAAATGCATGCAATCTGATAGTACCCCATGCCTTTTTATCAACCTTCTCACAATCTTCATAGGAAATTTCTTAGGTTTTCCTTTATTTGTCATAAGCACCTACTGATCTTGTGCTTGATCAGTAGGAAATCCTCCATTTTTAGATCCCACAAATCATAACCCATTCCATTTAACTTCTTTATATCCAAAGAATATGAATTTTCAACCACGTACCATCAATACAAATCTAAAAAATATAGATCAACTAAAACTAAGACCATAAAAGATTAGAAATCCTCTCATCTACCACCCAAGCCCCATAATTGGTTAGAATTTGATACCAAATGTTAGAAATTAAGAGGTGGACAAAAATTAATAGTTTTTAAATAAATTATAAAAATTAGATGTAAGAATTATTACCAAATGGAAATAAAACCAATTATATATAACAAAAGAAGAAGACCATATAAAATTGAACACATAACACTGTGATTAGGTGGAGAAATAATTTTGAGGAATAAACTCTGCCAAGAAAAGAAGGATAATCTATATCACTCTTCAAAGAGATTACAATGCATTGAGGTTTCCTCAATCTTGCATCAATTCGATAAAGTTTGTGTCTCTACAAAATAACTCATATTTTATCCAACTCAATTGGCCCAAAATATCACCATAACACATTACCATGGTCAAAACAAGGTTCTAAAATACCATGGTAAAAATGCATCTAACCCCTACATGCCAAATATAGTCTCTTACATGACATTACTCCTTATAGGTTGTCATAAGAATCCTTCCAAATTAGGATATACTCTTACGTGCATCATAAACAATCAATAACATATGTAAGAATTCTTTTATACATGCCATTATAAGTGATTCTCACATCTAAAAAGGTCCACCCCATTTTTAGTCGTTGCAGTTGTCATAGAATCTATTAGAACATCCTTACAAATACGATTTCGATGTTATACTACTTGATGATTATCTTTTGACAACTAATAGCTTGAGTTTAAAGGCACTGATATGTGGCAAAAGTGCCAACTCATAATAATCATGCCTCATATGATGGAGCACAATTATTTCATAGCATAAATTCTAAATAAGCATGGAAAAGTATAAAATAAAAATAAATAAATACTTTGGAATCAATAAGGTTGAGACACTTTAATTTCCAGCAATACGAAGTGTTGGAACTGTGGAAAAATTATTCATTTCTTGAGTTCTATCCTAAAACAGGTCAGTAAAATCAGACTTAGTTGAATCTATTATCCTGCTTGGTCAATATCATATTTTGTATTAACCTCCAATATCGCCAAATCATTAAAGATTCCACAAGGATTTTCATCAAAAGTGTGTCTTTTAGGATATTTAAACTAAAAATATGGTTTGTGCATAAACTTGAGATAATATTATAACCAATGAATAAACTATAAGGAACTAGAGATTCCACATTCTAGTTTTGGGCATGAGAAAATATTGTGTTGGCTATCATTGCACCAAAAGATTGATCTATTAATGCATGATAAAACCACTTGATTTATACAAACATGAGAGGTGGTTAATCCATGTCATGAACCACCATTACGCTACACAAAACAAGGAGACCAATGGTGCACACCTTGCAACAATGCCCCTAGCACAAGAAAAGGGTTTCAACCCATGACCTTGGCTCTAATATCAATTGTTGGTTGTCATTGCACCAAAACATCAACCTATTAATTCCTAATACAACCACTTGATTTATACAAGGATGGGATGTGATTAAGGCATGTCACAAACCACCACTATGCTGCACAACACAAGGACACCAAGGGCACACACCTTGCAACATATAGATGGTGTTTAAGACACCCCTTAGTGCAATGAGACAAGAGCTTCACCATTTTCTAGTTTATCACATCCCTTGCAAAATTGGGATATTTTATATAGTTGTGATAAAGCTTAGGGATTTCATTTGCAAAATAAATTCAATCTACAAAATGTTACAATTTATTTCCATACTATTCATCATTTTCAAAATTTCTTGGGTTTGAATTACATGCTTCAATAGATGTTGAGACTACATGCTTGAGTTTTCTTCTTATATCCAATTGTGGACTTTTTTTTTTCTTTTTTTAATCAAAAGTGGGCGAATCACTAGTATTTTATGTATAATAGTAAACTAGTTCAAGAGCTCAATTGGGAAAGAATCAAGAAGAAAACCTAATATCCTTTCTCAATTACAATATAATATGAACCTAGCTTTTACAAAAAGGATCTATTGGCAGTATAAACAAAAGAGCCAAAATGTGTGCCATATAAGTGAAATTTTTGCATTTTAATGATAGGAAACCACATCTGGTGATATACTATCATCCACAAGGACCGAAACTTAAAAAAATGGACCCTTATGGTCTAAGTACATGGGTTTCATGTCGAGGTCTGCCAAAGCTCAGGGTCATTGTGATTTGTGCGGTGTAGAAACTAGTTCAAGACAACACTAAAAAACCAGAATGCGGAGGTCTCCAAGTGGATGATTTCACCCAATTTTATTGAATCCAATTTGTCAAAATAGAGCAAAATGTATCCACGTTATCTCATCTATGCAGCGCTATTCTTTCATGTCTGTCGGATCTTCTATAGATTCTGACTAGACCCGCCCATTATTTCTTGAATATATGGGAAATAATGCCACTCCTTGTCCTTGAGTGAGTCTTGGTGTTTCTTTCATCCAACCCAAGGGATCAGGCACATCCAATGGCCACCCCGAGGCTCCTAGTAGCTCATTTGTTGAATTTGAGGTCAAAGCAATATGTGCTCTAGGTTTATTTGTGGTTGGTGCCTGCACTGTTGTGTGGAGTGATCATCTACATTTGATCCACCCCATTCAGGGTTGGGCTTGATTAGAGGGATTATATTTGAATTCAACCCCAAATTTGGTTGTGGCTCTGGTGCTTGGTCACGGTGATTCACACTTGCAAACTTGTAGGCATCTCTAGGATGTCAACTAGTGCATTTAGTTATTCTCTAATTATGGTGACCACCATAACATCAAGATAATGACCATGCATCTGTAAAGTTATTCAAACATATCGATAATTTTGTTTATCAAGGGCACGCTTAATGTTGTCATATACAAGCATGTAACCATGACTTCTCTATATAAATTGCTTGGGAAATAGACCTCCTAATAAACCTTGTCCTTCCCACAAATTGTATTTATTAACGGTTATTTCATATTTTTGTACCCATAGAAAATATTTGTCAATCACCTTATGATAAAGTATATCTAGTAGCGGTTTGGCTTGTATACAGTCCATTGTATTCAATAAAAAGATTGATATTACCTATGATGGGAACAAAATTCTCTTTTCCCTGGGTGAAATGATTTCCTCTCCAAGGAAATCAAAAACTTCCCTTCGAATTGAAATATTGTGTAGCGTGAATATTTTCTCATGAATATTTTCTCAATTACTGTGTCCTCTATTTGTGCATACATGGAGGTTTCATTTTCTTCCAATTCAATTTTTATCCTCTGATTCCATGGCATGTATTCCCAATGAAAATTCCTGCAGCCTTTGCAAGTTGAGCATGAAAGAGAGGCCATTGTTTGGAACATGAAGAATGAGTTTGAAAATATTATCGTTGTCTTTAAGCCCATTGTAGTTACATTCCACACATGTTTAGCTAATGCTCAATCTACATTGATGACATTTGGGATCCCTCTTGTCCTATAAATTATTTGGAGCATGCAAGTTTGTTAAATCTTATGGCATTGTACGAGCATTAAGTGCCACATTATGTGATTAGCCTTGTATTTACATCCTCATGAAGCCACCTCAGAAAAGTTCTATTTTTCACAATGTGCAAGACTGCAGGTAGCTACTATGCTACAATATCCATCAGTGTCATCAAATCATTTGCAATAATGAATCTTTCATCACGTGCTGATTGGAAATCCTAAATGTGGTCTTTAGGAAATATTAGTGGAGGTCTCATCCACAACTAGGATTTTAAGTTGTGGATTTTCATTGATGAAGCATTAAGGGTTGTGTGTTTCAATATAGTGGCCATCACAACCATAATTTTATAGCGAATCTGCTAATTTGTTTCCTTCTTTGAAAGTATGTGACATGTTGTAGTGTGAAAAATGTCAAAGGAGAGACAAAACCTATTTTAATATGTAGGCTAAGTTCTAGTTGTGGATTGATTTGGTTATGCATGCATTGATAATGAGTAATGAGCCACCCTGAATGTGGATGTTGTGCAATCCTGCTTGTTTTGCAAGGACCAAACCTGCCAAGAGAGCTTGAGCTTCTGCTACATTATTTGTCCATGTGCTAATTAGAGACACTTTTAACACAATAATGTTGCCTAGCCAATTTATAATGCATATCCCTATCCCAAACTTTCCTAGGTTTCCTCTTGAGGCCCCATAAAAGTTTATCTTGGCAACATCTTTGCTTGGAGGTTTCCATTTAATAATTGATCTATCTACTGTGTGAATTGACCACTGATTTGGAGTGGTGCCCATTGGAATTTGCATATTTTCCCGTTCTTTTGAAATCCATCCATCCCACACAAAGAAATAATGATTGTACTTGATTTCTAAAAGATTGGTCATGGTTATTTCTGAAATTGACTACTCAAGTTTGTCTGTGATGTTCTTGGTTGGAGTGGTTGTTTTTCTAAAAATTCTTTTGTTCCTTTCCCACCATATCGCCCAAATGATCGCAACAGGGGTGCATTTCCATAGGCAGGAAAAAGTTGATTTTGTACATATTAGGGTCCATGTTTTAAATAAGTCCCATATTGTATTTGGTAGTGCCAATGCTAGGTTCAACTTTTTAATGATATGAAGCCAACAGTGATTTGCAAATTCACAATTGAGAAGGAGATGGTCCACTGTTTCGAATTCTTTCTCATAGAGAACACACCTGAAGGGTTCATCAATCCCTAATTTAGAGATTTTGTCACTAGTTAGAATCTTTTTTTGGAGAGATAACCATGCAAAGCACCCTACTCTGGGAAGAACAGAGGAGTTCCAAAAGAAGTAGGCTCTACTTTTTTATTTTTTATTCTCTAGATGCTATAATGCTCTGTATCCTTTCTTGATTGTATACTTTCCTACTTTGGCTGGAGCCCATAGTATTTTATTCTCTTCATTGGACATGTAGATGATACCTTGTTGGAAGATAGATAATAGGGTGGAGGATTTCTGGTCATTTAAAGACAATAGAATAGGGTCTTTCCATATTACTTTCCCTAAATATATCTCAATGGCCAGAATATAATCCAAAAGATTAGGGCCCCAAGACATTAGTGGAGATGTTCATAATTTCTGCATTTTTCTCCATTGTGGCTAGTGGTTGGAATCCAATCCATGAATATGTCCAGAACTTGATGTTTAGACCATTGTTTACTTCCTAGGACTTTTGTTGCAATACTTTATCAATATCATTTATGGTTTTGAAATGTTCATTAGAGACCCATCCATAATTTTTCTCATCATCTTCACCATATTTATATTGACATGTCACCTCTCTCTCGCCAAACAAACAAACCAAGTTTGGAGTCTTCCATCCTTCCCAATTCTAGTTGGTGGGCTGGTAAGCCTTCCTCTACATGCACCGAAAGAGCTAGCCGGTTGGTTTTCTCCTGGTTGAGAGTATTGGAGTTAGGTTTGTCTATCATTGTGTGACTAAGGGGGTGTCTCTCATTCCCATCTAAACCAATTAGGGTGTAGAATAAGCGGTATGGAAAGGGAGAATCAGAAGTTGGTTAGCTCCTCAACTACTTAATCGCCTCACTTTTCAAGTATCTAGGAACATTTTTCATACCATGGCATTTGAGAATTTTATGTCATTTGTATGGGCTCAAAATATTTTTAAGAATTTAATAAAAAATGTTCCTCATTTCGGCACAAAACTTTTCTAGCAAATTTCCCCTTAGGCACATATGTGAATTTTGGCAAAAATTTTGGGACATAAATTTCTTACTGCTCATTGCATTTTCCTAAAAATTTCAAAAGATTTTTCAACTAATCTATTCTATGCAAATCAATGAGACTAGGAAAATACAAGTCCAACATCTAACATATATTTCCTTTATGTTATACAATAATTAATGTCACTTTATTAATATAGCATCTTCTAGTCTATCTTTCATATTGTTTTGTTTAGCTTAACTAGTAATTATCAAATGCAATTTCTAATTTTAAACTATGCCCAACCAATTATTCATTATTTTTATTTCTCTTCTATTACATCAATTAAATATATTAAATTTTGAAATACCCTTCTTTTTGTTATTTTATCAAACTAATTTCTCCAACTTTACATAGATCTTCAAAGGAAGAAAACAAATTGCATTTTTAGGTCTAACTAAGAACATAAGTAACATTGTTGGAAATTCTCGACCCATATTGATATATGGTATACAAGAACTTAGAAAATATGTCCACGCAAACCCCATAGATCTAAACTACCACACACAAATAATGATCAAATGTATATTGTAAGAAGCTATAGCTTAACAATGTTAGAATACTTTAGGGATAACTGAGAGGGGGGGGAGTGAATTAGTTATTAGTAACTTTAAACATTTTGTACTTATTAATCCAGATTGATATAAATTAAATGCACATTCAGATAACACATTACACAACACATCAATTTGGTTACAAGGAAACCAAATGGTAAAAATCACGGTGGGAATTAGCACCCACAAAGAACTATACTATTTATAGTAATCCCTGTTAAAAGATCTTTCAACCCTGTTAGGATTTGTTCATTACAATGTAGTAGTATACTGACCTAGTTAAGGGTCTGAGCCTATTAGGAGTCTTTTACAATAACCCTATTAAGGGTGGTGGACTCACTGTCCAAGTGGTGAAGGCTACAACCTTCTGCATATTTGATACACATTGTATCAACAAGATGAACTGTTGCTTGACACTGCTTGTCTGATCAGTTCCTTTTGTGCACCGATGCTTTAACCTCTTGTAAAGCACTACAACAATGATGTAGGAGCATCCCAGGGTAGTTGGCTATCCTACATGTTTGGGAGATTTGATTGAGTTTTACAGACTTATTTTCATGTGTGATGGATTTGGTAGAGTTGTGTGGACCTACTTGGGTCTTGGGTAATTGGTTTTGATGTATTTAATGGAACTTGGCATGGTCTTGGTTGCTTGGCATGGACTAGGAGGAGCTCAACCTTGCTTAGGAATTTGGTTCCTATTACAAGCCATATAAGTCATTTTCCACAAAGATTTAGAGGATGCAAATTTCAGGGATTGAAGAGGGCCTAGATTTCTACTTACGGTTCGAAACACAAGTCCTAATTCATCCGGATCTAGGAGATATCGTGATTTTACTAAGACATCAATTTTGGGCATTTAATTGTTGTTGTTGGCTGACTTGTGGCATTTAATTTATGTGTTTGTATTTAATTTATGTTCAGCGCCGACCTGTGGCTTAGATTGGTATAAGTAGGGGTTGTGGGGGAAGTCTTTAGTCATTATTCATTCATCCTGGAGAAGAGGAAGAGGTAGAGGAGCGAGTTTTGAGAAGAGCTAGTGGCTGCAGCTTGGGGGACAAGGGGATTGCTTGGTGGACTTGTGAGCACAAGTTTAGATCTTCCTTGGGGGCTCCTAACAGTGTGTGGATCTAGACTAGCTAGGATTATTCATTCATCCTAGAGAAGAGGAGGTGGTTGTGGAGTGAGTTTTGAGAGGAGCTAGTGGCTGCGGCTTAGGAAACAAGGAGATTGTTTGGTGGGCTTGTGAGCACAAGTTTAGATCTTCCTCAGGTGTTCCTACCAGTGTTTGGATCTGGGATATCTAGGGTTTCATTTGGATCTTGCAAAATATTACGGAGTTTCTATTGTAATTGCATTGTATTTGGCCGTAACCCAGAAGGCCTTATAGGCGGGCATGTTGGATGAAAATATAATGATTCTATTATGAGTATTTGCATTGTGTGGATATAAATCTCTATGTTGTTATTTATATTCCATTGTGTGGTTATTGGTTGGGGCGAGGAAATCTCCATTGGGGATCCTCCTGCCTTGCCCTTCATCAGATGGTATCAGAGCACATTTGTTCCTGAGTGTGTGGATAGAGCACCGAATGTGAGGCAGTTTGCACCAGGACCTTGGGTGGATTTTATCAGAGTGTGGGTATTCTTTAGTGTGTGGACAAAGTGCCGAATGTGAGGCAGTTTGCACCAGGACCTACAGTAAAGGTTGGATCTAGTTGGTGATTCATTGCAGAGGGTTTTTGAAGATCTTAGAAGATGGCTCTAAGAAGATTAGACCCTGCGACGATTGCAAAAATCCATGATGTGGTGGAGAAGAATATTTCAAAGAATTTTTCGTAGATGGAAGCTAGATTGACTAATCAAGTTAAGGAATGGATGGTTGAGAGTGATCCATCTTTGGATAAATTTCATAAGAGAGTTTGAGAGATCTTGAAACTGTGGAGCTGGAGTCTACCGATCAGGAAGTGAGTTGTCTGGCCAGTTAGAAAACTTGTTTGAGAGAGAAGAGGGCATAGCAAGGTTGAGATGGAAGTTGGTTTTGTTGATCAGTGTGTGGAGTCCGATACAAAACCTATAGAGAAACTTGTGGTTGTTGCTGAGGAGCCTCCTAACCTTGTTCATGGTGTGGTTGAGATTGGTTTTCATGATCAGTTGGTTGAGTCTGACATGGAAATTGTGGAGCACTTGGCCGTGGATAATCAGGTTGCTAAGGGTGATGATCCATATGTTGGTGATATGGATGTTTCTGGTGTGGATTCACTAGTTGTTGATGTCATTGAGGATCTACATGATACTACGGATCTGTATGTTCCTGATGTGGACTTGTTGGTGGTTGGCATGGTTGAGGATTTACATGTTTCTCCTATTGTGGATTTAAGCTTACATGTTGCTGATGTGGATTTCATGTTTGATGAAATTGATGGTTTTGATAAGTTACAGAGGTTATTGGTGAGGTACTATGTTTAGTTTGTTCCTGGGAGTGAGCACGATGATTGGATGGTTGACATTCTAGTGGTTGATAGATGGATGCGGATCTGGATGATTTACATGTTGGTTCTATTTTCCTTGTTGGAGTGGAATCCTTTGGTGAAGATGAAGATGGTTGTGGATATTTCATCTGGCGTCAAAGTATGAGGCATACTTCTTTTCGCACCTGGGGAGTCTGATGCAGGAGCATCCCAGGGTAGTTGGCTATCCTGCATGTTTGGGAGATTTGATGGAGTTGTGTGGACTTATTTTCATATGTGAGGGATTTGGTAGAGTTTTTTGGACCTACTTGGGTCTTGGGTAATTGGTTTTGATGTATTTAATGGAACTTGGCATGGTCTTGGTTGCTTGGCATGGACTTGGAGGAGCTCGGCCTTGCTTAGGAATTTGGTGCCTATTACAATCCATATAAGTAATTTTCCACAAAGATTTAGAGGATGAAAATTCCAGGGATTGAAGAGGGCCTAGATTTCTACGTACGGTTCAAAGCATGAGTCCTAATTCATTCGGAACTAGGAGATATCACCATTTTACTAAGACATCAATTTTTGGCATTTAATTGTTGTTGTTGGCTGGCTTGTGGCATTTAATTTATGTGTTTGTATTTAATTTATGTTTAGGGATGACCTATGGCTTAGATTGGTATAAGTAGGGGTTTTGGGGGGAAATCTTTAGTCATTATTCATTCATCCTGGAGAAGAGGAAGAGGAGCGAGTTTTGAGAAGAGCTAGTGGCTGTGACTTGGGGGACAAGGGGATTGGTTGGTGGACTTGCGAGCACAAGTTTAGATCTTCCTTGGGGGCTCCTACCAGTGTGTGGATCTATACTAGCTAGGATTATTCATTCATCCTGGAGAAGAGGAGGTGGTTATGGAGCGAGTTTTGAGAGGAGCTAGTGGCTACGGCTTGGGAAACAAGGAGATTGCTTGGTGGGCTTGCGAGCACAAGTTTAGATCATCCTTGGGTGTTCCTACGAGTGTGTGGATCTGGGCTAGCTAGGGTTTCATTTGGATCTTGCAAAAGCTTACAGAGTTTCTATTGTAATTGCATTGTATTTGGCCATAACACAGAAGGCCTTACAGCCGGGCATGTTGGATGAAAATCTAATGATTCTATTATGAGTATTTGCATTGTGTGGATATAAATCTATGTGTTGTTATTTATATTCCATTGTGTGGTTATTGGTTAGGGCTAGGACATCTCCATTGGGGATCCTCCTACCTTTCCCTTCATCAAACAATCTTATCTGTATTCTGAAAGCTTCAACTTCAATATCTATATTATCAACATATGATAAATATAGCTCTACTGCATTAACACTCTGCTCTGGTTTTCTTATCCCTAGCTTTCACAACTCTTCTTATCACAAATGAACTTGTATAAGTACATACACCAAGTATGAGATCATGGGACCTGTAAGACAACTCTTCATAACATCCTTGTCGGCTCTACTAAGCGCGTAAGAATAATTACAACCGCGCAATTATAAACTGAATAGGCATGTCACTTCACTAAGTCAGCTTCACCAAATTGACCACAACTTTGTAATCTTCTTGAAACACGTTTGGCACCTTTAGATTAATATCAAAAAGTCATATCTAACCATGAATATACACACACATATCCTAATGATAGGCGCAACTCCAAAAACACATTACATACATCGGCCTTAAATTGTTATTCCTCCAGAACTGTAACTGTCAATATCAGAATTACATATCTTTACTGAAACTTCATATCTGGGTCTGCATGTATGAACATAGCATAATAAACATGTCAACAACATGTATCTATCCATGCAAGTCTTCATGTCATCATATGGATAAGTACATACATAAGTACTACTGTGTATTATATGTTGTCATCAATGACAAACATACAATCAATCAACTGTTCAAAATCAAATCTCCAACAATCTCCCCCTTTGGCATTGATGGCAACATATGATATTAAAAACAACTTCTGTTCATGGTGTCTTCTTTCTTTTACAATCTTCTCAATATCCTCATCAAAGATTCATGTACACTGCTACAGTTTCATGGACTGTGTTTTATCTGTATACTCCCCTAGAGTATAAGCTCCTTGTATGTGTTCCTTTTTTTTAGTACATACTCCCCCATTGACATCAATGGCAAAGGGCACCATAAACCATTATGCACAGGTACTACTCCAGAAGTAGAGTAGTCAACCATTCATCAGTCACATAGGACTGATGTACTTGCTTCTTTCTCTAATCAAAGTTAGGAGAGGGAATGACTCCCAACTTCTCCCTTAGATACTCAAAAGTATCCTTTGCTAAAGGCTTCATGAAAATGTCTGCCAACTGATCTTTTGTGCTTACATAGTCCAATTTCACTTCCTTGTC
>MU224275.1:238383-249007 GCA_018584345.1 Thuja plicata
CATATTCGGTTGGTTTTGCAAAGGAAATTGTGGAAAATTTATAACTTGTGGGGGAACAACCCCGTGCAAAGTTAATACTTGACAAGTTGTGGAGAACGAATTTACTATTTTAGGTGGTGATGAAGGCTTGCTTCTAGATTGACATCCACCTTTCCGACGAGGTACCTCTAACAAGGGAAATCCAAGTGCTTCTAAATTCTAGAAAGTTGGATCCTTATCACCCTTTTCCTTATCACTCCTTAAGTATCTGGATTGCTCCAAAGTGACTGATTACCAAGGCTATTTGTAATTCACTCCTTGATCTTCTCTCAAGCTTTGTGTATATTTTCAAATGCTTTCTGATCATGCGACTATTTTTCCTTCCCTAGTAGAGTCACCAAAAATCTGTTCGTAAACAGATTGTCCTTCTTCTTATCCTCTTTTATTTGCCCAATTTTATAATGAAGAACGACTTTACACAACAGTTGGGAAACTGTTTCTGAGAATATCTAGTTTCCCTCTGAATTGAGGTATAGCTCCCTATGTGAAAAATATTCAATGAATTTTGTTCAATTCTAATCCCTACTGCAAGTATGTTCTTAACCAAAGAACAGTAGAGGAAACTGAGTTCCACCCAGGCAAGTGAAATCTCAGGAAAGGTCTAAATGCAAGGGTGTTATGTTTATGGTCTTCACAATCTTATGACTCCCACAACATAACAGTATGAAAATGCAGATTATGAAAATATGATCATAACCAGTTATAATTCTCTGATTATTTTACCGATTGATCAAACTGAAAACAATGAAATAAAACTCTGTTCACTCACTATTGTCAATTCAACACAATGAAACAAAATCACATACATATGGACAGTAAAATAATGGCCCTAGACTTGATTGTCTCTGCAATCAGTTTCACACCAAAATTTGCCGACCTTTCTATTAACTTTTTCCAACGTTTATATAGATATTACAATGTATGATCTTCATGGGAATAGGAAGTGATTCAGCTTCTAAGAATATGAAAAGACTAGAGAATACTTTCAAAAATAGAAAAGCCAAAAGACCATGACTTTTTATCTACTACTTCCTATAGTTTGACTTTGAGAGAATTGAAATGAATAGTCTTCATCAATAGAATACAACTTGTAGAATCGAATCCTCTTCTGCCGTTACAATCATAACCAGCATCCTTTTAGAGCACTCAAAACATGATTTTCCGCTCTGAGTAATAGCAATATTTTCAAGCTGAACTTTCAACACAAGAAGTGTTCTTTGGAAGATTCTGAAACAACCTAGATCATCAAATTTTGAAAATACATTGAAATCACAAAGCTAGAAGCCGGTGGGTTCTGGCTTCTGAGGTGCGAAAAGTTTATGTTCTGCAGAAAATGCATGGAGAAGGCACTGGGCGTATTTTTGCCCGTCAACTTTAGATGCAATGGAACATTTAGCTTTGCGGAAATCTACTTGAAGAGGGTGATCTCCGCAATGGAACATTTAGCTTTGCGGAAATCTACTTGAAGAGGGCGATCTCCGCAAAGGAACATTTAGCTTTGCAGAAATCTACTTGAAGAGGGCATATTTCAACTGCATATTCATTGCGGCGTATCACCTTTTCTGATTTCTTCTCAATTCTCTGTTATAGTTATGCAATTATATCACATTGCCCATTATGTTCAGCCTATCAATCACCATGCTTAGATCCAATGCCAATTGAAGGATATGAAGCATAACTCCTCACATCTACAATCACAACTCTGTCACTGCATCATCTATATGAAGAGTCTTCTCTGATTTCTTATGAATGCCTGGAAATTATGATTCCCAATCATTCTTTTGGTTGAAAAAGATCATCAATAGGAGCATATTATCCTTGCCAGGTTGGGATCTATAACCTACCCAAAATGAAAAGACTTTCAAATAACTCATCCGGCTTAAAGAAGGAAAGGTAGTGGCAGGGAAACCTGGCAAGAACTTCCTACCTAACGAAGACCTAGACCTAGACTCAAACAAGACTAGACCTGACTGTGACTTCAAAATCCTCCACTTTGACAGCATGTGTATAGGATGAAAAGTGGGGCAACACAATGAAGAGGAATATAGATTATAGTCCAAAGACAAAGATTACCCCTCCAAACATTGCTCAAAGATCTCCAAGCCAAAGCCAATGCCAAAGGGTGAAAATTTTTTATAAGCTTTAAACCAATTTTCATAGAAGATTCATGTATAGTGACCATGGATGTATAGTGATAGCTGGACCAATGAGAATTTGGTATTTCCTTGTGTTAGGACTATTAATTTCTATTATCTATTTGTTGGGGTGCATACAACCTTTCAAGAAAAGGTGTTGTTAAGATGAAAAATTGGTTAAGTATTGGTCTTCCCTTTACCTTGGCACACCTTGTTCTATTTAATTGTTGACCTACCCATTCAGTTAAAATAACTTAAGAAAGGGTTTCTAGTCATCAAGAAACCAATCCATCCTTTCTCTTGCTTTTGAGGTTTCAATGGCTCGACATGTATATCAAATTTTTATTGAGATATAGCGTTCTGCCCGCATTCTTGCAGTGATAACTACAAGTGCCAATCCCTATGTGCAGGTAGGTTGGATACAAGCTATCATAGAGGAAATAAATAAAAGGGCTGAGCCCTAGTTCCCTAGGCCCCATTTGGTTACTAGAATTGGGGGAGAATCGGAAGCGCCACTTCTACTTTTGAAGCAAATCCCCCATTTGGTTCACAAAAATTTACTTCCTGATTTTGACTTCAAAATCTGAATTTAGCTATAAAATGAGGGGCACCATCTTCCCACCAAATAGGTGGAATTCGATTTCAAAAGTTGGTTATTTTTTTTTTAACCAAAATTTATAAATCTGTCAGGTCTAGAATTGGGGCATAATACCCTTTTGGGGATTGCATTCAAAATTTTCGGGTTTGCAGCGGCGACATCTAAAATTTTGGGTTTTAGAAGTTTTATTTTTTAGCTCACGATACTGTAGCGGTGACATCCAAAAGCAGAGGAATTTTTAAGTCACGATACTGCAATGGCGGCATTCATAAAGGATACTGAGAATTTCAGATATTGACAACTCCAAGTCAAATTTCTAGGTTTCCTTTTTACATCATGCATGAAATCTTTTCTTTTTTAGTAAAATTTCTTTATGATAATCAATTTAATGCTAGCCTTGAGTGCTTTATTTTCTTCTTTTGTCATGTTAAATAGCAGCGACATCCGAAAGCGATGGAATTTTTAGGTCACGATACTGCAGCAGCGGCATTCGAACACGATACTAAGAACTTCAGATATTGACAAGAGAGGATCTATCTATCAAATTCTCCCAGTCAAATTTTTAGGTTTCCTTTTTATATCATGCAAGAAATATTTTAATCAATGACATACTTTCCTTTTACGTTGTGTTCTCTCTATTATAATTGCAATTTTGTATTCCTCATTCTCTGTTTTAGAAACCAGTGCATGAGGTGTCTTGGTTTGTAAATAATTTAGTGAAGGTGAAGGGGGATATAATCTCCCCAAATTTTAGTGGATAACATCTTAGGATGCAGCGATGATCACCCCAACCTTATTTCTCTAAACTTGGATCTCCCCTTCAAAATCATTTCATTAGAAATGTATATGGGAATCTTCGTGAATCCCCTCCTTAGCGGCAAGTGAGATTTGCAAAAATCTGTGACTTGAGTTTTCATTAAAACGTCTTTTCCTATTTCTGAGAGCCCAATCATTCAAATTGATGAGAATTTAGTTTATACAATACAAAAGAATGATATTTTATTTAATATCAAACTGGCCCCTACCAGTATATTGGGATCCGAGTTCAACCATTAAGAAAATTCCATTAAAAAAATAATACGTGTCTGTATTTGGAACTTACAAATGTATAAATTCATAGTGCAATTTCACAAGATATTGTACAATAACTAAATTGTGGCTTCTAAATGTTTATTGGAGTGCAAGTTCACACAACACAAGAATAACTAGAGTCTATTTAAAAATATCACAAATTTATTTGACTAGGCTTCGATTTGAGGTTTCAGAATAAGAGGACAGTAACAAGATAATGAAGAAGTTTTGTATTCATTTTAGGAAGAGTAAAAGTAAGTTAATTCTCCAATTTTTGTTGAAGATGCATTCAAAATATTTGTCTTAAGGTTGAATTAGGGTTAGGATTAGGATTTTGCGATAAATCTTGATGTAGAGATCCTTCATGATGATTGTGTGTGTGTGTGTGTGTACACACACACATATCTAGTCGACTGGCTTAAGCTTCTTACTTGGTTTTTGAAGCCTCTATTTTCTTAAGTACATCCAAACATAATCACTAATGTAAAATTCATGCCCCAATCTACACTGGTCATGCCACCTCTTTTACCTATCTCGATACTCCTGAACTTATCTGGCATTGGAGATGAATTTACCTTGGTCATGTCACCTCTTTTACTTAGCTTGAGACTCCATAAACTTCTCTGGCATCAAAGATGAATATTTCAAACCTTTTTAATGAATTTTTTAGCCTTGCAGACCTTGTAGTTTGCAATTTATAGTCCCTATCTTGATTTTCCCAAAATGACATTACAAGGAATAGGATGTAAATAACTAAAATATGCCTCATATTTTACAAATTTTGTGGATGTATGGACCACTCTATTGTACAAAAATTATTTGTATGCCAAATTTTCATCCAAAGACTTTGGATGATTTTATTATAGTCTCTTTAGAGTTGTTCCAAGGTGTGGTTCACCATTTCATTCTTCCTATTGACTAGAGGATGAAAAGTGGTGGAATGCTTCAAATGAGTATCCATCTTCTCCCAAAACATGCACCAAAACTATGCCAAGAACTGACCATTTTCTATCTACACTAGAATGCTTCAAAAAGGTATCCATATTCTCCCAAAGCATGTACCAAAACTTTTCCAAGAACTGAGCATCTCTATTGATAACCTACAATACCAGAATGATAATTGCATATAATGAATGATTTTTTTGTTAGAATTGCAAAATCAAATTTGATCTGTCCTTCAATTCTTGTGCACCATTTATATTTGGCTTTAGAATTTTTTGGTCTGGAATTTATTTGTTCAAATAATGACCATCATTGTGATTAATCAAAATGACTTGAAAATCAATAATCTTCAACTGGGAAATCAGTTCCTTTTTTGGAGGAATCTTCTGAGATTGGTTTATGCCAATATGTGTCTTTAGAAATTACTGTGGTGGAGACTGAAACAATGTGGCTTAAAGAAGTATGTTGGAAATAAGCCATACCACAAGAATGATATGTTGGTTTAAATGAAGGAAAATCAAGGGAATTGGGGTCAAATATTGTGCATTGGACAAAACAATAGTTAAGAGTTAGGGCTTTAGTTTAATAAAATATGTTAGTAAAATAATATATTTAAGTAAAGAGCATTTAGTGTATAAACTGTATAACTTTTTAATTTTATGTTTATATTGTTATTAAGTATTTAAACATAATGTAAATATGATTATATAAATGGTTCAAGTATTTAAATGGATAAGATAAGGAAAATATATTTAGTTATTAGTAATAGACAATATAATTTTAAGATGATTAATTCTCTTGATAAGTAGGAGGTATTTTTGACATTGTGTCAATTTATAATATATCGAGATTAAATTGCATAGTTTTTGAGTCAAAAACATTGACCTACATTTCATAAATAATGGTTTATATGAACCCACCTCTCATGACAATAAATGGTTCTCTTAGCACTTATTGTATCTAAGTGATGTACAGTGTACACAAGGGTGAAGTATTGGAACTTCTTGAGAGGTCTTCCAATCCAATACTATTTCAACTAAATTGCACTTACTTACTACATTTAATAAATATTTCACCTTATGAACCATTCAATGTAGGGCCCTTTAGCTCATCAAGTGATGAATAGGGGGTATTTTTCATAGCAAGTCAAATTATGATATTTATATTAGGATTCAATCATAGTTTTTGAGTCAAACTCATTAACCCATATTTCACCAATAGTGGTCAATATAATTCAATGTCTCATGAGAATAGAGGGTTCACTTAACACTCATTGCACTAGTGGATGTCCATAAAGGGTGAAACATTAAGATTTCTCATGAAGTTTCCCATCTCAGTACAATTTTGACTCAAGCATGTTTAACCATAGAGTTTCCTCTAAGGCTGAGCTCATTTAGCTTGCTACCCCATTTGCAAAGCCTTCAATGAGTGTTGTGCCTTATGTACCATCCATTATAGAACCTGTTTAGCTTATCAATCTATAAGTATGAGGTTTAACTCATTGATTAATATGGGGAGTTTTTTTTTTGTAGCAAGTGAAGGGGCTCTATAGTGAATGGTTCATAAGGCACAATGCTTGTTGAAGTTTTACAATAGGGTAACAAATTACATGGCTTGATCTGATAGGAAAATCCATGGTTAAGTGTGATTGAGACCGTGTCTTATGATTATTCATTATAGAGCCTCTTTACCTCATTAATTGATAGTGGGATATTTAACTGATGAATCAATAAGTAAGAGGTGTTTTATGTAGCATGTGAAGGAACTCTATAATGAATGGTTCATATGGTACAATAATTGTTGATGTTTATCAAATGAAGTAGAAAATTAATATGCTTGATCTTGAAGAAAATTATATGGTAAAGTGTGCTTGAATCTACATATTACTAGAATAGGTGACCCCTCAAAAGCCCCAAAGTTCCAATGCTTCATCTTGTGAGCATCACCTATATGTATAGAGTATTCTCATAAAAAAAGATGCTCATGGAGATGCTCTCCTATGGCCTTGTAGGTACTGAGTGGTTTGTAAAAACCTAACTTTTTGTTGCTTGGCTTACTTGTGTCTCAACTTGCAATCCCTAAAAAATCTAGAAACATCCACTTGCATATATGGTGAGCCTGTGAAGATTTACGAATGTTTTTGTTAGACTTTTTCGACCTGAAACTGTGGAGAGGTTTCAATTTTATGACCTGAAATTGTTGAGTTATGACCATCTTTGAGGATAAATTCCAATTTTGGCTCAAAATCAACCACCCTCTCTCTCTTTTCTCATCACCACTACATCATTGGAAATGTATATATATGTATGTATGTGTATATATATGTATGTATATGTATGTATGTGTATATATATGTATGTATATATATGTATATGTATATATAAGTATGTATATATATGTATGTATATATGTGTATATATGTATATATGCCAAACAAAACCATTACAAATTTCAAATTTTGAAACATATCATTCTATTTCACTAATTAATACATGCCCTATCTTTGTGCTTGATAGTGGATCTCCTCACTGAAATATCATTATGTTTGTGCAAATTTTAGGCCATTGATGGATCCTACAGAGCATATTGAAGTTCTAGGATGTGTAGCTATGGAGACCACATACACTCGTATTCTCACAACTCTTCTTTCTTTGCTTGTCATAGCCAAAGTAGTGTTCGCCCGAGAATGTAGTGCACAAATGGGTAAACAAATAAGAAAAGGAAATTATTTTTATAGAATGGTTATTCATTCCAATGGTGTGGATTGTCATAATCAGATTCACATAACCAGGGGAGCCTTCTTTCATCTAGCTAGTATCCTAAGACTAAAAGGAAGCTTGACAGATACGATACACTTGAGGTTAGAAGAAAAACTTGTGATGTTTCTCCACACTCTTGGCCACAATTTGAGGAACCGCAAGATTGCCCACAACTTTGGGCACTCAAGAGAGATAGTCAGTCGATACTTCCACAAGGTGTTGAGGGCTATCTTAGCACTCAACGGGGATTACTCTATAGCACCTGGTCCAAACATTCCTCCTAAAATTAGTGGGAAGGTCCATTTTGATATGTTCCTCAAGGTAATTCTTGTGTTGTTATATATTTCATGTATGGATTTATATCCTTATCATAGCATTGGTTGACCATACAATTGATGATTGTATCATATTGTATAGGATTGTGTTGGAGCTATTGATGGAATCCATATACAAGTCACCATCGATGTCAATATGCAGGGTAAATATCATGATAGAAAAGGCAACTTGTCACAAAATGTTATGGGTGTGTGTTCCTTTGGTTATAAGTTTCAGTACTGCCTTGCTGGTTAGGAAGGGTTTGATGTGAATAGTTGTGTTCTAGCTTCAGCTCTGTCAAGAGAAGATCCACTTGTTGTTCCCCCTAGTAAGCCAAATCATATTTTAATATACTCGAGTGTACACTCAATGTTTCAAGTTTTAACAATCTACTTTATTTATGTAGGAAAATATTTTCTAGTGGGTGCTAGATATCCCAATGCTCCTAGATTTCTTGCTCCTTATCGGTGTACATGATACCACCTGAAGGATTTCTCAAGAGAAAATCCAATAAACTCTCCACAAGAGTTGTTCAACCACCGACACTCCTCTCTTAGAAATGCAATAGATCATACATATGGTATTCTCAAGAAGTGTTTTCCAATCCTTAGGCATGCCACATATTATTCTATCATGACACAAGCCCACATTGTATTAGCATGTTGCATACTACACAACTTCATTATGATAGAGGATGGCATTCCATCAGAAATTGGTACCAAAGAGGAAGATGATCATGATGAGATAGATGTACCCATGCTTGAGACATATTGGTTGTCTTAGCATGATAGAGACCAGTGGACACATTTTTGAGATGATATAGAAAATACAATGTGGGAAGACTACAGATCCAGAGAATAGTTGTACTTTAATGGGTAAATGTATTTTATTTGAGTAAAATGATGTATGCAAATACTTTGATATACATGATGATTTCCTTTATCTTTTGTTCGTATTTGAAAGTATTGGACTTGTAGATAATAGTTGTACTTTTATTGGTCAATGTGTTTTTTTTGAGTAAAATGATGTTTACAAATACTTTGATATACATGATGGTTTCCTTTTTCTTTGTTCGTATCTAGAAGTATTGGACTTGTACATAATAGTTGTACTTTTATTGGTCAATGTGTTTTTTTTGAGTAAAATGATGTGTGCAAATACTTTGATATACATGATGGTTTCCTTTTTCTTTTGTTCATATCTAGAAGTATTGGACTTGTACATAATAGTTGTACTTTTATTGGTCAATGTGTTTTTTTGACTAAAATGATGTATGTAAATACTTTGATATACATGATGGTTTCCTTTTTCTTTTGTTCGTATCTGGAAGTATTGGACTTGTATATAATAGTTGTACTTTTATCGATTTGTATATAAATATGTTCCATGTCTATGTTTAAACCATTAACAACAACATGCTTACACCATTAAGAAGCCTTTGTACATTATGGACAGTTGATCTAAACCATGGCATACACAAAAATCATGATGATCATGGAAGCAAATGGTAATGTGAGCCACTTATCTTCTTCCTCAAAGAAGGTAAAATGGACCAAAGAGATGGAACACAAGTTTTTAGACTTGCTGATTGAGCAAGTCCAACTTGGAAGAAAAGGAGATGGGAGATTCAAAAAAGAAGCATGGACTGCCATTGAGAGGTGGTTCAATGCAGACATGCACCTCACTCTAACAAAGTAAATTTTTTTTAAAAAGCTCAAAACATGGAAGCTTGCATATAGAGTGATGAGAGAGTTGATAAATACAAGCGGTTTTGCTTGGAATGAGGCAACTCAATGCATGGATGCTGAGGAGAGTGTGTGATGAGATTTTTAAGGTAGGGTGGTCTTTCTAATGTTTTGATTGAAATATTATTGCCTTCTTATAAAGTTAATACTGATACACAAAACCTAATCCATTTATTTATGCCAACATCCAGAGGAGAGAGTTCAAAAATGCCAAAGTGTATAAGAGGCAGCCCTTCCAATACTTCAATGAATTGAGTGTAATTGTTGGTAATGACATTGTTGAAGGTAATGAAGCGATGACTGCCCATGAGACTGAGGAAGGTAACCCTATGGAAGAGGCATTCAATGTGCTTTATGAAGAGGACATTGGTTTTAGTATAAATATTGATAGTGCTACTGATTTGGATGAAGAACTTAATCATTCAACTTAATCCACTGCAAATAAAGGAACTCCTAAATCATCATCATCAAGGAAGGGAAAGAGGGCAAGTATGGCTAGTTGCTTGGATGTCATCTGTGAAACAGTCAAGAAATTAAAAGATAGCCTCGGAAATGTTCACCTTCACAAAGTGGGTAAATCTGATAAGGATACTATTTTTCTTAGCGTGTATAATGCTCTCAAATCCATCCCTGAATTGAGTTGAGGTGTTTTCATGAAGGTATACGATGGCTTTGTGCTTCAACATGAAAGAGCCAAAGGGTTCTTGCTAATGAATGAGGAGGAGAGAGTGGAGTGGATTGCATTCACATTTGGTGGATTGTGATTGCAATCCACTCCACTCTCTCCTCCTCATTCAACTTTAATGCATTCTAATGACTCATACAAATCACTCTAATATAAGAGTTTTCTTGTTCAATTTATGCAACTAAAACCACATTAAGCTGTAATTCACTATAGGGTAAAAGCACAATAATCTGTCACCCTTTTACAAAGGAAAAGGACGACAAAACCAAAACTGTAAAACTTCAAGGGCATAAAATTCACATTTCTGTTGAGAATTTGAAGATGATGTAAACTAA
>MU224275.1:262429-272588 GCA_018584345.1 Thuja plicata
CAAAGCATATAGATGTTTCAATTTGAGATTGAAAAAGGTAATTGAAAGTACTCATGTAAAAATTGATGAAAAGTTTATGGTTCAAGAAAGGTACTATGAATATGCACCTATGATTGAAGATGAACCCTAGCCTAGCAGCAAAGATACTATTATTGAAGAAATGTTTGACTGCATTGAAATTTACATCTAGATACCACTCTAAAGATGATATCATTGGAGATCAGAGCAGTAGTGTTTTGACCAAAGCAAAAGCAAAAAGTCTAACAATGGATGAAGAGGTATGTTTACTTTCACAGATTGAACCTTTAAGTGTTGAAGATGCTTATAATGATTCTGATTGGAAGAATGCAATGAAAGAAGAATTAGATTAGATAACTAAAAATGATACATGGGAATTGGTCCCTAGACCTAGTGACAAAAATGTGATTGGAAAAAAGTGGGTATTTAGAAACAAGATGAATAAAGATGGTACAGTAGTAAGAAACAAAGCAAGATTGGTATGTAAAGGATATGCATAGAGAGAAGGAATAGACTACACTGATACATTTTCCCTTGTGAGAAAACTAGAAGCCATTAAATTGTTCTTGGCCTATGCAACATTCAAAGACTTTAAATTTTATCAAATGGATGTAAAGTTAGCCTTTCTGAATGGTGACTTGATGGAAGAAGTCTACATAGAATAGCCTAAAGGATTCAATCTTTTAGATAAACCAGACATGGTATACAGATTGAAGAAAGCACTCTATGGTCATAAACAGGCCCCAAGAGCTTGGTGTGAGAGACTTGATGGTTATATTACCAAGATTGGATTCAAGAAAGGTGTAGTAGATTGTAACCTATTCACAAGAGAGACACTTGATGGATTACTACTAGTTGCCATATTTATTGATGACATTATCTTTGGAGGTAATGACAAGCTTAGTACATCATTTGCAAAAGAAATACAAAATGAATTTTAAATGAGCATGATTGGTCCTATAAAATAATTTTTGGGACTAAATGTAAAGCAGATAGATAAAGGTATATTCATTAATCAGTCAAAATATATGTGAAGGAAATATTGAAGACCTTTAAGATGGAAGACTATAAGCCAGTATGCACTCCTACAATAATAGGAAGCAAGCTTTCAAAAGATGATGATTCCATGGTAGTTGATAAAACATTGTACAAATCTATGATTGGAAAACTCATTTATCTAACTCAATCTAGACCTGACATATCTAATGCAGTTGGCATTGTTGGAAGATCTGTAGCTGAACCAAAGTAGAATCACCTAATGGCAATCAAGAGGATATTCAGATATCTAAAGGGAACTATAGAATATGGTTTATGGTATCCTAAATTAGAGAATGTACAACTTCATGTATATACAGATGCAGATTGGGCAAGTTGTAATGATGATAGGAAGAGTACTTCAAGAGGAGCAGTATTTCTTAAAGATAGGCTGGTTTCTTGGATAAGCAAGAAGCAGAACTATATTTCTCAGTCAACAACAAAAGCTGAATATGTTGTAGCAGCACTGAATTGTTCAACCATGGTTTGGATCAAGAAGATGGTTAAAGAATTTGGTATTCAGGTTGATTATTCTATTTTTATTCACTATGATAACACTAGCACTATTAACATGTCTAAAAAACCTGTGATGCATGCAAAGACAAAAAACATAGAGATCAAGTACCATTTTCTAAGAGAAAAGGTTGCAGACAAAGAAGTGAAATTGGACTATGTGAGCACCAAAGAACAGTTGGAAGATATTTTCACAAAACCTTTATCGAAAGATACTTTTGAGTATCTCAGAGAGAAGTTGGGAGTAATTCCCTCTCCTAATTATGATTAGAAAATATAGGAAGAACATCAGTCCTTTGTGACTGATAAATGGTTGACTACTCTACTTCTAGAGTAGTACCTATGCCTAATGGTTTATGGTGCCCTTTTCCATTGATGTCAAAGGGGGAGTATGTACTAAGTGGGAGCATATACTCTGGGGGAGTATATATATGAAACACAAACACAGTCAGAGGAACTACAACAGTGTAGAGAAATCTTTGATGAGGATATTGAGAAGATTGTGAAAGAAAGAGGACACCATGAACAGAGGATACTTTTAATATCATATGTTGCCATCAATGTCAAAGGAGGATATTGTTGGAGATTTGTTTCTATGCAGTTGATTGATTATATATTTGTCATTAATGACAACATATAATACATAGTAGTGTTTCTATATGTACTTATCAGAATGATGATATCAAGCCTTGCGTGGTTAGATACATGTTGTAGACATGTTTAGTATGTTATGTTCATACACGCAGATCTAGATATGATGTTTTAGTCAGGTTGTGTAATTTTGTTATTGGTAGTTATAGTTTTGGAAGAGTATTTATTCAGAGCCGATGTATTTAACGTGTTTCTTGAGTTGCGCCTATCTTCAAGATATGCATGTGTATACTCATGATTATTTATGAGTTAACTATGTTTGGTTAAACGTGCCTAACATGAAACATCAGGATAGAATTGTTTGAGATGATTTGGTGAAGCCAACTTAGTGAAGCGTCGCATCTATTGAGTTTGTGTTGCGCGGACTTAATATTTTTTTTGTGCTTAGTGAAGCCAACAAAGATGTTGTTGAAGTTTTTTCAAGAGTCAGCATGACTTTCTACTTTAAAGAAGATACTTATAGTAGTTCGTTTGTAAATGCAAAGTGTGAATGATAAGAGAAGAGACAAAAAATGTACAAAGTAGAATATCAGTTGTGGTTCATTCATCAAGAGTCTATGTGAAGAAGCAGTAGAAGATTATAATACATTGGAACTGATCAAGACAATAGGTCTACTCTATAGTTCATCATCAGATATAGTGCATATATGTTCCACAGAAAGTTGTAGCATTCACCATTGAAGCAGTGAGCTTTTGGACAGTGAGTCCTTACCCCTAACAGGGTTATTTGTAAAAGACTCCTAACAGGGTCATACCCTTAACCAGGTCACTATACTTATTTATTTGTAAAGAACAACTCCTAATATGGTTGCAAGATCTTCTAACAGGGATTGCTATAAACAAGTATAGTTCATTGTGGGTGCTAATTCCCATCGGGGTTTTTACCATTTGGTTTCCCCATAATCAAATTGTGTATTGTGTACTATGTTATCTGAATGTGCATTTACTTTATTATATTCTGAAGTTAAATAAGTAAAAAGGAATTAAAGTTACTGATAACTGATTCACCCCCCCCCCTCTTAGTTATCCGTTGGGACTATTCTAACAAATCATCTATTAAATCATAAAGAATAAAACTAAAAGTAGAGTGCTAAAGTACATCTTGATAGGGATTGTAATTACAATTACACTTGTCCCTTTAAGAAATACTTTACTAAACTTTCCACTTTGTAAAAGGATTTCTTAGGTTAAATATATTGTTTATGTTACTACTTTCTGTTTCAACAATTCATTTATTTGTGACAATTCTTTAATTCCTCACAATTGTCACTGTCATTTGTATGTCTAAATAGAACAATATTCTAACGTGTTTTAACTTTTGGGAAAAATTATAGATCAACATGCCAAATCTTGAACTCAAAACACATTATTGTAGACTATGTATTAATTACAATGCTAATTAGTCACTCCCTGTTGCTAATTTTCTAATGCACAATATTCTGATTTCTAGTGTACATTTTTATTCTCGATCAATGTACATTTACATGTAAACATGTATAATCAATAAGAACCAACTTTATAATACTTTGTAGTTAAACCTCCAATATCTCTTTTTGAATTATCCAAAACTTAATAGCTATTTTTGTGGTCTTAGAGTATATATTCCTAATGCATAGCACTTAAGGCTATATATTTATCTGCAACTATATACACCATCCTTTTGTTAAGAAGACTAGACGAGATATAATTATAGCCATCCATCTTACATTGACCAATACTTATATCAATTCTGATCAAATTGCCATATAAAAGCAATAGGGAAGTCCTGTAGCCTCAACCAAATGTATTTAAAAGTGATTGTGATTGAAACACAAAAAATGTGCAGTGCAATTAAATCTATGCCTAGCATACAATGACATTACCGGTGGTAATCATGGGAGGATTTTCAATTTCACTAACCTATTTCCTCATTTTATAAGCTAATTGCATATCTAACTTATTTCTTTGTTTTATGAAAGAAATGTCATATTGCAAGGGGTGGAAACTTTGTTTTTCTTGCATTTGTTAGTCCTGTTGTTAACATATTTAAGTGGAATACACCAAGGAGTACCACATGAGGAATGCTTAATATAATGCATTGTTAAGGCGTACTCTTAGAACTGTCTATTTCTAGTTCTTGAGAACAGATGGTGATATAAATGTGTTTTGGTAAATGATTGTATTGTTCATGATTCTGTCTCATGTTATATGTATATACCTATTGCATTTTTTATTATTGTTGCACTAGGATAGTTATGTCTCATGGTAAAGAAATAGAAATGGATAGTTCTAAGACTACATGTATGATGATATTATGAGACTACACATATGCTGATATTAAAAAATGTTTGTAATAGCTTCTGGATTCGATTGTGTAGATATTTTTTATATCATCGTTTCTGATCACACTTTGCGATCCTTCATCAGGATGAAAGAGAAAAAGGATTGAAAGAGAAGTCAGTCATTTTTCTCTCTTTCAATCATTTTTCTCTCTTTCATCCTGATGATGGATGACAGAGTGTGATCCGAAACATTGATGCAAAAATAATGTACACAATTGAATGCAATGAACCATCTGATAAGAAAATCTAAAGTACACAAACATGTGAGTCTCCACATATGTTGATAAAAAAATGAGATATCTAATGATTGTTTACTGTTCATGTTTGTAAACAATCAATGTTTTTGATCGTATTCCTTGGTGTATTCCATTTAAAAATAAACTAGTTTTAGTTTTTCTATCATGTTTAGTTTGTATATGCAGGATTGACCATCTAACAATACAGACAGATGGTTTGTCATCGAGCCTGGGGCATAAGGGCGTAGAGCGTAGATTTCTTATTTAACGGTGTTTTTCTTCCCCATCTTCTATCTGATTCTAGTTCATGGATATTGTTCTTCCCCATCTTCAATCTGATTCTATAGATGTTTCATTGTTTTTTTTTTTGTATAAATACTAAGTTTGGTTGCTTCAATAGTATGAATGAACAAAAATCTATTTGATACAGGAGTGATGGCTATGATAAATGATCCTATGTGTGACTTTGGTGATGGAGTGCATTGCATGTTGAGGATGTCACACACAGACAATAATCAGAACCGTAAATTTTGGACTTGCAAAAATAAGAAAAAGGTTGTTAATAACACCATATTTAATGTTTACAAATAATAAATATTAATCATTATAACAATACTCACTTAGATTTTTATTGTAGGATGGCGGTGGATGTGACTACTTTCAGTGGTTCGATGATGCCCCGTCTTTGTCTACATCATCTACACCATCTAGACATATACCTATTGCAGATGATGAGTGCAAGTCTTGCAAGGCACTCGAGACCTCTATGGCAAAAGCAGAGGCGACCTATAAAGCCGATGTCAATTTTCTATGATATTTTGTTTTTGCTCTAATTGCACTACTTTGTTGGGTCATTTAGCAGAAATAACTATATATATATATATACTGTGATGAGGACTACAAGACTTGTTTAATATCAAGAAATGCAATGATTATTTATATTTTTATGCAAAGTTCTTTAGATGTTAATGTAATTTTACTTTGTTTATGACTGTGTAGTTGCGTATTTTCTAGAAAATAAAGCAATCAATGATCTTAAATTAGAAAAAGTTTAAAAAAAAATAACAATTAAAAAAACTCAAAATAAAACAAATAAAAAACTGGACAAAATAAATCACAACATTAAATTAAACATTATTAAATAATAATTAAAAAAATTATAAAGTCTTTGTCGAATTCCAATTTCAGTTCGAAATGTAGAACCAAACATAGAACATGGAGTGTCTAATTCCAATTCCATTTCAAAATTGTTGAACCAAATGCAAAAGCCAACATGGGAATTTCAAAACCCAATTTTGAGATAATCAAATTTTGAGTCAAATTCCAATTCCCCAACCAGACGGAGCTTATAGAATAGATTCACAGGAAGGAAATCACAATGCGGGTGCATGAGGCACAAACAAATTTGGTAGGGAAATGGGTGGCTGCTAGACCACGTATCCCTGCAAAGGTCAAGCTGAGCCTGAAAAGCATCTTGTAGGTTCGCATGGTAGTACTATGTGAACATGATGATGTGCAATATGAATGTCTTGCATCCTCGTGTGGTCCAAGCTGAGTACAAATGGTGTTGCACGGGAATGAAAGACGTTGATTAATGAAGAATATTGAAGATGAGATCTTAGCCCTACTTCCCCACACTGATGATTATGAGCCTGCAAAGTGTGGTGTGGATGTGTAGGGGTTATGCACATTGAGTGATGTTTTAAAAGGGAATGTCTACCCCGCATCCCTATAGTAACCTGGTATCTTGAATGTAACATGGTGCAGGTATGCGGGGTGCTTATTGTAAAAGGGAGTTGTTGAGGTAAAGTGCTACCCCACACCCTCACTAGGGTTAACATGTGAATGGAATTTCATCAACGGGTGGGCGGGGTGCTAAGCAGTGAAGGTTGAAACTCCGTCCACAAAGGGTCAAGGCAATGTTTTTTCACCATGTGGTGCCATGTAAGCAAGAAAGTGTTGAACAATCATAGTCAAGGATGTTTGATGATACATTGAAGAAGGAAGGTGACATTTGAGAAGACTGAGGAAGAAATGACACCTGATTGAAAGCTATTGAATGTCTATCACCACTGCAAGACAAAGCATAATTAAGACTGATGCTAGAGAATTTTGAGTGTCTTAGTAGATTTGATATAACTAGGAAGGGTTGACATGAAATATTTCATAGCTGGTAGATCATTATAGAATTTCCAGATGTAGTAACTTGTTGCTGCCATTTTTACAAGTTGAGAAATGTGAGTTGTAGCCTGAGATAGAGGAAGATAAATACATCCCTTGGGTTATTTTTCTTCACTGAAGAGAGGTTTTCCTTGACTTAAAGAATGATGAAGCTTGCATAAAATGAAGGTGAATATTGGTTTAGGATAAAATGGTTGAAGAAGGCCCTATTACAAAAAAAACATACAAGGACTCTGGTTGTGAGCTAACTGATTATTCAGCTTGTAGCCAAAGAGGTATTGAAATGGCTATTGGTAGCCAAAGAGATATTGAAACCATTCAGTGCAACTAAAACTTGCAAATAATTCCAATCTCTTAGGATATTGCTCTGATTCTCCCTAAGGGGTGGGATATAGAGGGAGATCTTGATGCTGATCCAAAAGATGGGGTTTTGGAGTCATCTTGTCCCCCTTAGCAATTTTTTTTGAATTTTTCCCCAATAGGGGAGATGGAGATAATCTTACATCCTAGCCTCCTCTGTATCAATAAACACCCATGAGAAATATTGACATGGCTCAGAGCCCTGGTTGGGTCCCTAAAGTATCCTAATCTTGGGTCCACTGGCAAACCAACCAAACAACTTCACTAGAAGACAAGGCAAGGGAACAATAATCCTAGTTGAGAAAATATTCTCTGTGTCTGACTAACGGTGGTTAAGCATGTAATTTGTATGTGGTTGACCTATAGCTTGTAACATCCCTTGTCTTATAAAAGGGATACCAAGGCCATTTTGAAGGGTTCTAAAAACTTAGTAGAAAAGAGGCATGTAAATAGGGAGTTCTTAGTCTTGAAGTGCAGTTCAGATATGTGGTTGTAACTATTTAATTTTATGAGAATGGATAAAACATTTTGTGCATTAATGATGTAAATGTTATGAAATTATCTCCATATTATGTATTCTAAGTCATATGAGTATAATAAAACAAGGATTTTGAATTCATCTATGCAAATCTGATTACAACTTGTGTTATTTGTTTAGTGGCTCTCTTTCAAGGATAGAGTTAAATGCTTTGTTCAAATGACAGTGATTCTAAGTACGTTGAGTGGATTTGTAAGAAGAGTTTCATGCTGGCATGAAGAGGATGTGTTGATGTTAGGCATTAGCATGCTGTGAATCCATTGTTTCATCTTTATTTGCTTATAAAATCTCATTTGCAGTTCTATATTTAAATCTAGCCGGGATAAGGCACTCGACTATGCATGACTGGTTGCACGTTCAGGAACATTCAAAAATTAAAAAATTCTGAAAATCATTTTATTTTTTTGTTATTGGAGCTGGGTTTGAGTTATTTTTACTCTCAATTGCTGTCAATAATGTATAAGGTCAGAATAGAGCCAATTATGAGGATATTCATGTATTTTGGTATAGTTTGCTAAGAGCTATCTACTTATGTGCAAGATTTGTTACTAATTATTTTAAGTATTGCAAACGATTACCCACCTGGGTCTTGTAGAGGCTAAAGTGTAGAAGATTTCAGTCTTGTGTCTGAATATTGTCAATTGGCCAGTGATTTAAGATGTGTGTTGATAAGATAAGGCAAATCTTTAGAGTTATCTTAAACATCAGTTAGAGGAACCACCGCCATGATAGAATAAAATATAAGCAAAGAGAGAACAAGAGGGTTTGAGATGCACCCATAACATCAAAAGAAGATAAATCAAATTCATAAGAGCTACCATAGAAGATGATATGAAGGTATGTAATGGTGTCCTCTAAGTCAGCAATACAAGTCTCTACAAACAATTATGGAATGTCTGGTAGAAATGATCCCAATCAAGAAGACAAAGAGATAATTTTATCTTATTTAACAAGAATAAGAGTCTCAATCAATGAAGATAGAGAATCATCTTTATAGGCACGGAGAAGGAGAATATTGAGATTTTGATGGACATTAAAGCAAGATTTGAAGAAAAATTAGGATACAATTCATTCTCATGTTGATTTCTCCCACAATATTCACATCTACAACCCTCAAACATGATTCACTCCTTAAGATAATCTCAAATATGATACAAAAATAGAAATCCCCAATACAATGGAAATTCCATTGTAAAACAACTCTAATCTTCAATACCTAGAAATAATGTTTACATTCCTCCAATATCCACATCTACAACCCTTAAACATGATTCACTCCTTAAGATAATCTCAATTATGATACAAAAATAGAAATGGTTTTCAATAAAACCATTTCTTGCAGATCGGCTATCAACTTTACAAAAAAAATCATGGTAGTTATAATGACTACTACATTCTCTTTTAAGCCTATTGGCTATTTCACCAACTTGGCTAATTTTTTGATATACATTATGAAGATCCCACTAACCCTTTCAATGTTTATCTTGTCAGTGATTTAGACTGCTTTGGGAAATATGTGAACAAACCGATGAGTATTTTTTTTCCACTGGTGTTGACGAGTCAATATAGAAATTTATTGGGTTCTTAGAGAAGCTGGTCAAGTTAATAAAGTTGCCCATAAAACATAAACCACTTATCTCTAATTTTTCTACCATTGTTTCCAAACACTTTGCAAACTATGCGAAAAGTAGGCTTATTACTTGGCATCAACTTTTGGAATTGCTTTCAGGATCTTTGTAATGCAATGTCATTACTGGTAAGGTGGCCGGGTTTTTGTGCAAAACACCAATTCATATAAACTCATGAATCCTCCATTGGTAATTTGGAAACATTTGGTCTTCTTATTCCTAGAGTGCAAGTGTAATCTTGTTCAAAACATTTCTAATTACCTTCTTTTTTTCAAAGGAAAGCATGCTTAGCAATGACATTCAAATCTTAACCTCGACATATAATGCTTTGAATCTAAGAAGTTCATGACAATTTTCAAATTTTGATTGTGGCCCTTTAACTTATACTCCTATACCCAACTTGTCAAAAACCTTTTTTCTCTTTTAAATAAAATTCCCTAACATCACACCTCTTTTGAAAGATTCTTGTCATTTCATACCTAAAGAAATGATATGTCCATGTCTTCATATCTAATAACTAAGAACCACAGGTTAGAATAAGTGAGAGGGGAGGCGGAGGGGGGTCGGGGGTGGGAGGTGGGGGAGTGAATCAGTGGCCTCAAAAATATTCCAATAAATTAACCCAAAAACTTATTACCACAATTATAAGCCTCTAGTTATCTTTAGTCCTACAAGATG